>JARVZY010006629.1:0-25811 GCA_030686995.1 Artemisia argyi
CACACCATTATAAAATGTGTCAATTTGCATTAATTCAGTGAAACCATGATGAGGACATCGACGAAGCAATTCTTTGAAACGATCCCATGCATCACCAAACGATTCATCAAACCTTTGAGTAAATTTGATGATTTCATTTTTAAGACTTGTCGTTCTGGACGGGGGAAAAAATTCGTTTACAAATTTGGTAACTAAATCTTCCCATGACGTTATTGAACGAGGAGGTTGTTTTTCCAGCCAAATCCGGGCTGCACCCTTAAGAGAAAATGGGAAAAGAAGAAGTTTAACTGCTTCGAAAGGGACGTTCTTGTATTTGATGGTAGAGGTAATTTTATTAAACCATCGAATATGAGCATGAGGATCATCCCTCTCAAAACCATAAAATTGGCTTGAGGTTACTAGATTTAGTAACCCGGTTTTGAGCTCAAAGTATTCAGCCACAATGGCTGGGACAACAATAGCGTCTCCGTAACCCTCAATGGGTGCTTGGAGAAGCTCATTCATCGGACGGTCTTCCGCCATGATAACTTTGTTTGGGGAAACAGCACGTATCTCAGATACAGCTGTTGGGGCAGAACGTCTACGACGTCTTCGAGGAATTCTGACAAGCTCACGGAAAGGGCTTGTTGACCTAGAAGAACGAGTGCGCATGCACTAGAGACGACTCTAAGAATACTTAGAGTGACGGGAAATTAAAAATAGAAAAGAAATATGGATAAAAAGATGATATATAACAAAGTGTGATAATTCAAACTCACAGATACATCAGAAAGTCGTAATACGCAGCACACCTCCCCGGCAGCGGCGCCAAATTTTGATTGGCCTCAGACAGTCAGAAAATATCAACCAAGTAATGGTCAACAAGTCAAACAGCTTAGGCCAATACTCCATGGAGTTTAGTGTTTCCCCGGATCGTTAAATCCCAACGAGGCGTGAAATCTGAAAGAAAACGACTTTGAGATCAGGTGATTTGAACAGAAAAAGGGTTAAAGTGATTGTACTACTAAAATATAAGTATGAATAGCTTTAATAAGCTATATCAACGAATACGTGAAATCAGATAAGTACAAGTGAAAAGGGACTGGAAAATGTAAACGTTTATTATTTAAACGTAAACAAAAACAACTTTAACTATAGTAGGAGTTTGCAAGCCTTAGGGGCTTAAATGCAAATTAAATAAACTTGAAATATTTATTTTAATATTACTAATTTATTTAAAATTTAATAAAATTTAAAAAACGTAAAAAGATATAAAATGTACGTTTATATTTAAGTAAACGTAATCGTACAAAAAGTTAAACGTGAATTCTGTAAAATACAACTCCCACAAATATGAAAATTATATTTTTGGAATCCTAAACTTATTAAAAAATTATTAGAAAATTAAAATTATTTTTATAACTATTTAATTAATTATTATTATTTAATAACTATTTTTAATTAGTTAATAATACACTAATAAATAGAAAAATGTAAAAATAAGTCTAGAAATATAAAATTAAAATTTCTAAAAGTCTAAAATATTATAAAACTTATTTTAAAATTAAAATTATATTTTTCACACTATTTATCTATTTATTATTAATTAATTATTCTTTAATTATTATTTAACTAATTATATTGATTTAAATTATTATAAATACTAAAAAGACTTAGATAATTATGAAAATTTTTATATATCTAATTAACCATCACAGGAATCCTAAAAAATTATAAAAAGTTTATATTATGTATTTTTAATCAAATTTATTAATTATTATTCTATTTATTAATTAATTATCAATTAAATTAATTATATTATTAAAAAATATAAAATGAACAGTATAAATCCTAGAAAAATTTATAAAAATGTTTTACCTTATATAAAAGCTATAAAAATTATAAAAACTAGGTGGTACTTTATAAAATATAATTATGCTATTTAATTCTTATTTATTAATTAATTATTAATTAAACTAATATTAATTCTAAATATTACTAAATGACAAAGGAAAATTCTGGAAAAATTTATAAAAATACTTTAATATTAGAGAGATTTATTAAAAATATAAAAATACAGAAGTGCTTATAAATAAGCTAAAAAGAAAATTAAATAGATAATTTCTATTAAATAGAAGCTATCACTATAATTAAATTTGGTTTTTTCTGGTTTTCCTTTTATAAAACTAACAAAACACTTAAAATAAGAAACTTTTATAAAGGAAAATAATTTATAAACTCAAAATAAGCACTATGAGTGCTTATTACTAAAACAGTTGACTTTTGTTGACTGTGGAGGGATTTAAGCGCAAATGGAACAAGGTGGGGTCCACAATGGTAAACTTGGGTTTCTTTGAGTTAAATGAACAATATTAAGCTAGGTTAACACAAATAAGCAGCTTCAATAAGCCACAAATCACAAACAAGCACTTTGCTTATTGCAATTTTGAGACAGAATGGGGACAGTCTTGGGAGGCAAAATAAAGTGGGGTCCACAGGTCCACATGTCAAACTATTGGTCAACTATTACTCCCTGGTAGGAGGGGGGTTGGGAGAACTCAAGTATGAGGTGTGGGACCCACTGGGTTAACCACAAATGACCACCAAAGATGGTGGGGTGAGTTGAGTCTGTTGAAGCAGGGCACTCAGCTTGCCCTGCAGGTGTGTTCCAAGGGTGTTTTGATCCACAAGAAAAAATCACAAAAATATAAAGATTATGAAATTCACAAGTTCTACTGGTAGGTTATGCACTCAACAAATTTCAAAGCTTGAAACCATTCACAAAATTCAAATTAATTCATGCCATTTTGGTAAAAATCTGAGATATGCTCTTTTGACTTTTTCACTAAAACTTGCAAGGTTGACTTTGGTCACTTTTGGATCAAACCTACTCACTGATTATGATATTATGAACTGTTATGGAACTAAAATTGGTAATGAGCACCACTAATGAGCCAAATTCCAAAGTTTTGGATGCAAAAGCCCTCACAGTTAACTGTGAGGGTACTTAGATTGAGTTTTTGACTTTTTATAAAACAAGGGATGATTTTTATGACTTGAGTGACTGATTTCAACCTAGTTTAACATGCATAGATAGCAATTAACAGCAAACACACTCTAGATCACATGCAACCTACTTATTCCAAACACCCCTTTAATGGCAGTATTGGTGAGTTTTTGAAGTAAACAAACACTAATGAGCTAAGATATGATTCTAATCAACTATTTAGGTTTTACTGAGCTTGTGTTAACACAGAAACAAGAGTTACACCTACCAATTCCCAATGTACCAAGTTATACTAAAATGACAGTCAAACCAAAAGTTTAAAGCACAAGAGATCTAATCAACTACTAACTAATTTTAGTCTAAATTATCACTAACAAACTTGAAATAAACTTAACAAAACCACAACACAAAGCAGCTTAGCAACTATGAATCAATCAGAAAATGAAAAAGCTAGAACCAAACTCACATTGTGCAATCCTGCTCAAACCACAGAACCAAGTACCAAGATCCATCCTAAAGGCTTCCATAAGCCACTAACCCACATTCCAAAGCTTTCCTTGCTTCTGTTTCACCTCTGAATCACCAAATCAAAACCAAGCTCACAGTTTGACTTTCATTGACCAAACTTTGTATTTGTGAATTTTTTAAGCTAGATTAATTTTTAAGTTACTAGAAGCTCTTATCAGCTTCCTGGGAGCTTAGGTTTTCTACTTTAGTCCATGATAACAGGAAATAAGAACAATACACTAATAATAGATTTTTAATATAAATTCACACAATTTGAAATATTAAATAAAACTGATTATTGATACTTCAAAAGGTTCCTTCATACACTGAATTAGATAAAAACAACAATTGAAAGCTTAAGATTACAATAGAAAAATGGAAAGCTTAATTATTCGACATACATTAATAAAAATTAAACTAGGTATTCTTCCACAATGCTTCCCACTTGATATTTATTGACCTTTTGGACTCCTTGCATCCTTCTGACACTTTCCCACTCTTCAATTCAACCATTGGATGAGTCAAACTCATCCAAGCCGTTTAAATCACTTTTGGCGCCAAAAGTCACATAGGGTAGCTTGGGGCTGTTTCAGTTTAATTAAAGATTTTTGGTGGTATTAGGAGGTGGCAGGGAGACAATTTGGGCACTAAGCATGGGCTTTTGGGAAAGTATCCATGAAAACAGGGTCTGTGAGGGTGAGGTGAAGTATAGATTGGTGGGGATGCATTAAATGTAGTGTGGGCTGAATGATGAGGGGGTGTGAGGTGTAGTAGCCAGCTGGTGAGGTGATGAGGTGGAGGAAAACCATGGTGGTTTTGGAGAAGAAGGGTGGGGGTGAGGTGAGTGAGCAGTGGTGGTGGTGGTATTGGGGAAGAAGGGGAGTCAACGGGTCAAACACCGGTTTTATTTAATAGGGTGTGGACTGGGCTTAGCTTTGGGCCAGAAACAAAAAAGGGGGTGGGCTGGGTATTGGTTTTGGTTTAGATTTGGTTTTATAATAAAACAAAGGGTCCGGTTGGTTTAGGTTTACACAAGGACCACTTTTGTAATTTTTTCAAAGTATAAGGGCTGGCTTTGCAACTTTCCCAAAATTATTATAAGGACGATTTTTGTTATTTATGAATAACCCAAGGACCAAAGATGTGATTTTTCCATTTTCAAATACCAGGGACCTTTTCTGCCAATTCCACAAACTCCAGGGATCAAAGATGTAATTTTCTAAAATTTGAAGGGTTGATGTTGTAATTTCTCAAAAGTTATCATAAGGACCAATTTTGTCATTTAATAATAGTGCAAGGTTTATTTTTCATATTTTTCCATTTACAAAACCTTAGGGACTATTTTTGACATTTTTCAAACTTGAGGGACTAAAGTTGTCATTTTGCAATTTTTAACTTTAAAGGACTATACTTGACAACTTATGAATCCCTAAGGACCTTTGATGATATATTTCATGTTTTGATTTACCAGGGACTAGTTTTGCCAATTTTTCAAAGTTCAGGGACTAAAACTGTAAATTATGTGAAATGTATTGTTTTTTATCAGTTTTCAATCCTTTTGCATAAAAACACAATCCATGGATATTTTATGTATTTTAAGGCATTCCTGTGTGTTTTCATATGTTTTTGCAGTTTAAATGTAACAGAAATGATGAGTATTTACACACTCATCAGATACCATTTGAACATATTTTCATGTAAATTGGCACAAAATTGCACTATGGTATTTTATAGGTTAATGTAACACCCCGTCTTATAGACCACAATATTGTCTGCTTTGCCCGAGGGCTCACGGCTTTGCTTTTGTGGCCCTCATGTGAAGACTTCCCGGCAGGTCATCCAAGCCAATACTACGCTCATATGAGCACGCTTAATCGTATGGGCGAATAACCGTTAGACTACAAAACGCGTTGTTGTCATATAAGGCGAATGTTAACATATGTCCCAACATCACTCCAAGTCACGGCCAATGTGGGATTTGCCTAGGGTATTACATTCACCCCCTTTAGGGACTCATCGTCCTCGATGAGGTTTGCCCCACATCCCGAACGGCTTGGAGTGGCTCTAATACCATCTGTAACACCCCGCCTTATAGACCACAATATTGTCCGCTTTGCCCGAAGGCTCACGGCTTTGCTTTTGTGGCCCTCATGTGAAGACTTCCCGGCAGGTCACCCAAGCCAGTACTACTCTCACATGAGCACGGTTAATCGCCCATACGATTAAGTGGGCTCATGTGAGAGTAGTACTGGCTTGGGTGACCTGCCGGGAAGTCTTCACATGAGGGCCACAAAAGCAAAGTCGTGATCCTTTGGGCAAAGCGGACAATATTGTGGTCTATAAGGCAGGGTGTTACAGTTAAAGTGGTTAGTGGTTGTATTTTCCAGGTTAAATAAATCTATTTCATCATTATATGCTAACGAGAATTAAAATTATGGCCTGAATCAGTTAGATTGTTTGAAATGCATGATTTCATTGGTTTAAGGGAGTGTTTGGTTTTAGGCTGTTAACTGTGTTCTTGTTGGTTTCTGTTGGTAAAATTGGTTGGAACTTGTTTCAGTAGGTACTACTAGGTCATATTAGTTTGATTTCAGAAATTATAACTGCGTTGTTGGTATATTTGCAGATTTTTGTATTGGAAAGCTTTCCTAAGTCAAGATTATGGTGGAAAAAAGAAGATAATGTTATCCCCCGTTGTGTCGGTTGGGCTGATGGTACAAAGTTTAACAAAACTGACTACAACACCCTTTTTTATTCGACACCACCTCTCAAAAAAATCATGCTGACACCTACCTGAAACCAATCACTTTGGTGGCGATCCAGTATTGAGTTTTTCCAACAACTGGAGACATCAGACATCGAAACTCCGAAACCAGTGGCACGTAGAAAATTTGCGCCAAGGATTTGTCGTAGATTTGTTAGACAAAATGTTAAACAGGAAGTTATGAAACCTGTTAAACCTGAGGTGTGTGCCCCCGTTGAGGAGGAAAATGAGAATGAAGAAGAGGTGAATGAGGAGGTTGTTGATGAAGGGTTGAATGGGTTGAGCAAATCAAAACTTGTAAAGAAGTTGGCTGATATGGAACGTGAATTGACAAACTACAAAACTATTAGTACTCGTTTAACTGCTATAGAACAACTACTGAAACCTCAAATCGTTCCCACAATTAAAGAAAAAGCTGAAAGCATAGGTATTAAGATTGGTGAAGCTTTAACTTGTGGTGAAAATTCGGTGATTGCTGGTAATGGTGTTAAGGGTTGTGAAACTGCTAATAACAATTTGGTTGATGTAGCTGTTGGTGTTGATTATGTAGTAAACAAACAGAATCTTAATGTGGTAAAGAATAGTTCTGACGTTTCCCTGGATTTATCGGATTATGTCAACAACCGTAACTTGGTTGATGTTTGTGTTAGTGTTAGCAATACTTTTAAAGCTGCTTATGAGGGTGTTATCAAAGAGAAGCATGGTTTGGTGGAAGAATGTAATGCAAGGAGAGTCTTGGGAACCGATACAAATGCATCGAACAAATGCATGACCGACCCATTTGATTGGGATAACGGTGTGGTAACCAAGAGGGTTTGTGTTGATAAGTTTGTAACAACTGTTGCTACTGATCATGATGTTGGTGTTCATACTGATCACGATGTTGGTGTTCATGCTTCCCAGGTGAGTCTCTTAACTTAGTTGATTTTACTTATAATTATGATCCCTTTTTAATTTCTTTGATTACGATATTGTAAGGTTTTGTATTATTTTTTTAATTATTTTTTTTCTTGTTAGGATAATATGGCTGAAGAAACGATGCATGTCGATGAAGATGTTCGAGACATATGTCCATCGCCTAGTGAAGGCTTGGTAGGAGTAGCGGCTTTTATGGAGTTGATTAGCTTCACCCCTCCTCAGGTAATTATACGTCAATTTTCATAGGCTTGATTAGATACAATAAAGACGGTGTTATTCATTGTCTTGATTGTATACAATTTTATGTTTGCTTGACATTTTTTAAAATTACTTTTCAAGAAAGTAATCAGTTCAATGAAGGGGTAGCTGATATGGAACGGGATAATGATGGGGAAATTTTAAATGTTCATGATGATACACACGATGGTCGTAACGTTAACGATGCTCAAGACATGGAAAAGGTTAAAACTGTAAAGGTTCCATTTGTTCGTGAAAGGAAGAAGAGTGTGTACCTACAAGATCCTTTTACCGACAAACCACCAACTACACCTCGGGTCCGCAGAAAGCGTAAGCAAAAGTTTCATAAAAAAACATTAAAAACGTTGCTTGGCGCTGACGGAAAGGAGATCCAGCTACAAGCATGGAACGAGGTACATACATTGTAATTTAACCTAATATTATATTTTTTTTATTCCATAATTGTTGGAAACCAATTTGTTTGTGTTTCTATCCAAAACATTTCAGGATCTCACTCGTCCTAAAGGTTCCCCAGCAAACAGAGTTAACGAAGTTAAAGAAATTAACTTGGTGTTGCGTACACAGAAGGACCTTTACTATAGTTTTCCTTGGTCAGAGATTGTGGTGGATTGGCGCTTTTGGGCAGCCTTTTTGTGCAAAGACGGAAATAGAAGAGGTTGGCTTTCTGATTCGGTATGTAATTTTTCCATTGAATTTAAAAAAAAAATTATTGAAATATGTACAACTATTGTAAATTATTTTACAAAATTTTTTATGTTGCAGCACATAGAACTATGGGTCTTGTATATCATGCACTTTAGACCGAACAATGCCGATTGGGTAGCCGTTAGCCCATTTTTCAACACCATGATCCTCAATCGTGAAATGCCACTGTATTATGCTGACGGGGTTACTTATGGTGTACCTTGGTTTTCACAATCTGTCAAGAAGGTAACATTTCATATTCATTAATTGGTTTATGATGATATATGCATATGGTGCGTTGTTATTTAATTCGTTAATTAGAAAGTGTCATACCCTGAATTTTGCTTAAGCTGTATATATATGATATATGTTGGACTAAATTGTAATAGTGTAGTAAAGTAGTAGTAGTTAGTTTTCAAGCTCAAGTGTATGTTAGGTTTAAATTGTAAATTCAAATCCTTTCAGTGTAATTTGAACTTGTTTTAAATATCAATATCATTTTTTTTTTATTCCAACTCAGTTTATGCTTTAAATCCTTGAAAAATCTCAATGTTAGTTTTAAAGTAGAATGAGTTGTTGTTTATTGGTTGATTAAGCTGAGTTTGCTCACTATAAAGCTTTTGAAAGCTTACTGAGCATTGTAACTGGTTCCAAATCAATAATCATATAAAGTCAAAGTCAGTCAACCTCCTTATTAGCTTATTTCTGTGGCTTAATTGTGCTTATTCTATTTCTTTTTGTGCTTGTTTATGTGTTTATTTATTTATTATGCATGTTTGATACTCTTGGTAGTCTTACTTTATGATTTACTTAGTTCACTGCTAGCATTAGCCCATAAACTGCTTATCCATTCTTGCTTATTTAGACTACTTATTTTCGATTCCTTTCTGCTTAAATTATCATAAAATAGCTTAGTTGTTACTTGTCTTTTAGTTTCTAAAGCTTAATCCATATTTCCTTTGAAAAAGCTCAAGACAAACAATACAAAAGGAGTGTTTGGATTTGCCTAAATATCTGAGTTCCTGTGATTGTTAAAAGTTAAAACCAACTCAGCTAGCATAAATTAGATCAGAGGGATGCAAGTTTAAAGTCAGTAGGGGTTTAGTTCAAAAGTCAAAAAAATCGCTTTGATTCCTCCTAATTGCATAACTGTTAGGACCTTGTGATACCAATTCATCATTGTGGCTTTGAAACTTGTTGAGATTACTTAACCTAGTTTTAGTGTAGGCTAAGACATCATAATCACTCATTTAGGATCAGCCAAATCTCACTTCAGTCAATCTTGGAATTGAAACTTTGGGTATTTAATCTTTGTTAACCAGTGATTCTAAATACATTTTTTTATATCATATTGTAGGTTTATTTCCCGGTCAACGAAACAGAAGTTCATTGGTGTTTAGCAGAGTTTGATATAAGTTCTGGTGTGATAACCATATACGACAGTCTGGGTCCTCCCGAAAATGCTGATGAAGACGCACGCCCGTGGTGGGAGAATTGGATGAATGTGGTTGCTGAGCATCTCCCATTGTACCTAGAAGAAAGTGAAGTCATAGAGAGGAAGAACATCGACCGATCAAAGTATTGTATAACCTTCAGGTATGCGAAGAATTTGCCGGTACAAGGACCTACTTATGGTGATTGTGGGGTGTGGGTTTGCATTTTTTTATACCGGTTAACACAACAATTATCGTTGGCTGTAAGTGATCCCGTCGAGGTAGCTTTAGCATATCGAGAGCAACTGACAGCTTTCTATTGGAAGTACAAGATGATTGTGCCTAATCCTAATCTCAGGTAGATGGTGAATGTTCATCATGTTTTACAAAAAACAATATGTTCGGCATTCCAACCTTTTATTTTATTGACTATGAAAGTATGGGTGCATGTACTACGGTTTTATGTTTATTTTATTGACTATGAAACTATGGGTCTATGTATGTTAGGTTTTATGTTTATAGAGTCTTTCGTATGTTAAATTCATGGATTTTATGTTCACCAACTATTTCTTATGTTCATTTCATGTATATATGTTTGCGTTTATTTTATTTCTTTACCCCAGTATGTTAAGCATGCATAGATATTTAAATAACTCTAAAAACTTGAAGCAAACCATAGAAACTGAAGTTTACTAATCCATTAGATAAGTACAAAGTAAACATTACTATATTAGAACAATAAAGGCTAAGAAGCAAACACAATCAATTCAAGATAGGTAGTACATAACTTGAATACAAAAACTTAAAAACAAAACATCATGAGACACAACTAGCTAATTAAACACAACATACATAATAACGAAGAACCTAGAAAAATACAATAGCACTTTCATTCTGTGAGCATTGCTAGCATTTTGGTTAGATGTTTCCCGAAGATTATTGATCCTTCTCAACAATCCTGGAATGATAACCACCGAACGTTGGTACATGGGCGGGTCGTACCAACGGCTAAAAACACAGTTAGGACATAGGCGGAAATGACGACCCGGATTATGATCTGTCCATGACGTGGTAATCGTTGTCGCAGCTCCACAATGGTGGCATGCATTATCCATAATAAATCAGGAAATTTTTTTTTGTGCGACTGTGCTACCTTGCGACTGTGCTACATTGCGGCTGTGCTAATTTGCCATTAATTTTCTTTCATGTATGGCAATTAATTCAATAATCCGATTCGAATAACTGATATGGGTAACAACCAAATTCTAAAAAATATCGTATTCTTCATCCTCTTCTTTCTTGATTTGTGACCGCCATTCACGATCATTTGTTGCTACTTCTGCTAAAATTGCACTGGCAACTTCTTTGTCTAGTCGTAACTGATATTCTTCGTCCTCTACCTTTTTCTTACGATTTCTTCCAATTCCCTTTGATTAGTTTCAGTTTCTTCGAACTCTTGCCTCAACCTTTCCTCTTCTAGTTTAATTAAATTCTCCTCTTCTAAAGTAAATACACCATGAGCAACGTCGGATTCAGTATTTGGTTGTTGTTGTGTCAACGTTTGTTGGTGTACTCATATCCATTACGGAATTTGGTAAAATGGAAGACACACACACACACACACACACACACACACACACACATATATATATATATATATATATATATATATATATATATATATATATATATACTGAATATGCTATTTGGAACTAATACGTACATTATTTATATACAAAATTACTAACAATGTGCGACTGTGCTACTTTGCCTTTAATGGTAGATGAATGCATTAAATGCATGAGGTAGGACTAGATTGATTGACATGACTAGAAATAAATATATGGTTGGTTAGTTTGAAAGTGTAACATAATTGCTGAAGTGTGCAACGGTGCGACTCAACAATTATTTAACTACATATTGCATTTGGTTGCCATAATGACGGAAACAAATATTTTTTTTATCACATATGGCTAGTACATCAGATCTGAAGTTCTGTTTATTGTTAGTGGAAGAACTAACATATGGTATTACACTATCACAAAATACAACCTACAAACAGCTATTAGCTATTGTCAAAAGAAAATTGAACATCAGCAGGGAATTTGATGTTTGCCTTTCATATAATATTCGGAAAAAAACTGTCCGCATAGTTGATGATGATGATGTTGCTTTTTTCGTCCATGAAGTATGCAAGAATAAGTCTGAGTTGCAATCTTTGCTTGTGTCAAAGATTGTCAAACCACCAAAGGTAACTCCTTCCACAAAGCCGTTAGATTTTGATATAAATGTATATCCTGAAGGTTACAATGGTGTTGACAATGATTTTCAAAACATACAAAAAAAAGTAGAAAAACGAATATTTTCCAAATGACGTTCACCATTTCCCCAACGTATATTCCGAGCCAAAATGGAAACAAAATACGTTTACGTATATGCCTACACCACCTGATCTACCAAAACTTCCAGTTAAACCACCCCGAACAATCACTGAGAACAGCTCATTCAGGTTATTTCCCGGAAGAAAGTTTAATTCTAAAGAAGAATGTATGTATGAAATAGGTGAACAATCACTATCACATGCATATGAATATAAGCCTAGAAAATCTGATAACTATAGGTATGATGTTAAGTGTGTCCATGAAGGATGTGATTGGCTAATAATTACGTCTAAAGTTGACGACAGTTTGCAATGGGAAATACGAAAAGTTAGAGACACTCACACATGTTCAAGAACAAAAATCATTCCAAACCATCGTAATGCAACAACAAAATTGTTGGGTCATTTGCTTGTACCGAAACTACGAGATAATAATCGGATCTATAAGGCAAAGGACATTGTACAGGACATGAAAGTTGACTACAATTGCGATGTTTCTTACAAAAAGGCATGGAGAGGAAGGAATATAGCGTTCGAGACTCTCAACGGTTGCCCGAAAAATTCTTTTGCACAATTACCCTATTTTTGTCACAACTTACATTTGACAAACGAGGGTTGGGCAACAAATATTCTGACTGACGATGAAGACCGGTTTGAAATGATTTTTTTGGGAATTGGTGTTTCGGTAAGCATATTTTTCGAGACTCATGCTTTAACTTTTTATCTTTTATTACATACACATACTAAACTTGTTTTCTTACAGATTAGAAGTTTGTTGCAAGAGCATATCCGGCCATTGATTATCATAGACGCGGCCCATCTAAAAGGAAGATACCTTGGAACAAATTTGCTTGTTGTTGGCATGGATGGGAATAACCAAATTATACCTTTTGCAACCGGTGTATCCCAAGGAGAAACAGGTAGATCGTGGACATGGTTTTTGACCAACTTGCGCGAATGTATCGGTGAACCCCCGGATTTGGAAATAATCTCTGATAGACATCCAGCCATACAACAAGCATGTCGTACTGTATTCCCAAACACATTTCATGGTTGTTGTTGTAGGCATTTGATGATGAATTGCAAATTAAACGGGAAAAAGGCGAGGAAGCTGTATTGGAAGTTATGTAAAATTTACACGACCCACGAGTTTCACAGAGAGTTGAATAACCTAGCCGCTTTTAGGGCTGAAACCTACAACAAACTAATTGAAGTTGGTGTTAGTAACTGGTCCAGGGCATATTGTCCTGGAAAGCGATATAATTACATGACAACGAACAACGCTATGTCAATACATGCACTCACCTGACTAGTTCGAAAGGTTCCAATTACGATGCTAATGGAGTGGTATAGAGCGCTTATACAAAATTGGTATTTTGAACGACGTCAGGAATATGCAGGTTCGCAAACGATTTTCTAATTATAAAAGTAAATTTATTGTTCTTACTTTTTTTTTGGTTCATGACATTTATATAATATAATATACATTATTTTTTTTTATTTAATTTTATTATTACTATGTTTGTTTATTTTTATTTTTATTTTACGATAGATGCGGTTGATGGGGAACTCAGTGATTGGGCTGCGGCAAAAGTACAGGACCGGATGTTGAAGAGTGCAACCTGGATTGTGAATGGGATTGAGCATGGAGAAATATATCAAGTTTATGATAATTTAAGGACGCACGTAGTTCGGCTAACTGAAGGTACTTGCACTAGTCGCAAATGGCAACTTTCAGGTTTGCCATGTGGTCATGCTATAGCTGTGTGTAGGGTTCTTGGCTTAAGTGATTCTAGTCAGTTGGCAAGAGACTGGTTTAAGAAAACAACTCTAAAGTCTACCTACGATCCTTTGATATTTCCTCTCGGTGATGTGTCTAGCTGAGAAACACCAAACAACATTCAGGTAGTAGAACCACCACTTATGGATAGGAGACCAGCCGGAAGACCTAAGAACAAAGACAGAATAAGATCTAAAGGAGAGGAGCCAAGACGAATATCATGTGGTAGGTGCGGCGTAGTTGGACATAACCGAGCGACGTGCAAACAACCATTGATGAAACAAAAGGTTAGTTTTATTTATTTATTATAGTAATATATTGCAAAACGACCACTATACATCCAAATATAACAAATTGTCATAACGTATAGAAGAGGGGTGGCATGTCATCAACCGGAGCAACGCAAAGAAGCAGTGGAAGCTCACAAACTCAAAATGGAAGGCCTCAAAACAGACGTGTTAGCTCACAAAGTTCAGAATGATCAATGCCGTTTGGATACAACCCGGTTAATTTGGCAGACCCTTAAGGTCTCCAACTGTGTTAGTAACCTAAATGGAAGTGTTAGTAAGTTAATGTTGTTGTACAACAACCATGTTACGTATCCAATCTTGTACAACAAGCACGTTCAGGTTTTATAATACAATGTTTTCATTTTCAAGTTTACGGCTAACAAACATAATAACCAGGAATCTAACCATATCATACATTAAGTACCAAAATGATTGGTGTAAAGCCAATCTTTAGTCATGGTTACATTACATACCATCACATACCCATTAAACTACCATCGTGTCTAAACCACATACTTCATAAACTTAAACAACAAGTGACAATGTCTTAACATTACAACTTAGATAGGTATCACATGTAATCATTCCAAACGAGTTCAAACATTCAAGGGCAGCATATCTTGTGCTGGAAATAGAAACGAATCAATGCCTCTCTGTATGCCAGTGCTGTTTGAATTGGGCCATCCATAAGCAGAGGGATCCCATAAGCCAACATGTAAATAAAAATACATTACGTAAATACACTACGTAAAGATAAATAGCTACACGGTAACGAAAGTATTCCTAACCTGTATAGAAAAATGCATAGAAAGATGCCGCAGTCACCAAAAACCCCACCCTGCTTCTGGATGTTAGTTACGTGGCGAAAATTGATACGATAGCTAGTGGGGTCGATTCCTTTCTTATCAAACACACCTGTCTCCTTAAGGATAAAAGGAAGCTTTTCCCTTAAACACCTCCTCATCTTGAAATACCACTCACGATATTCTACTTCATATGTTTCACCGCTGTCATAAAAAACCACCTCCCCAGTTTGTATGTAAAAGACGGCAAGAGACCAATGGGTGACAGGTTCATTAATAGGGATGAAAACCTGAAATGTTTATACAGAAACATGAATATAACCAATATCATACTTATTTAAAAGGTTTATGGTTCGATTCAATTACATACCCGCTCAACATCACTCCATGCACAGTCATACACTTCTTTAGTCGCATAAAATAGTGGCATAGAACCTTGAAGGAGAATAGTCAAGAAATAACAACTGACCATGCACCAATCTACATTATTTGGTCTACAGTGCCACATATACATCACCCAAAGATCTATGTGCTGTTTGTGATTATAATGAAAGAAAAATAATTTTTAGATTTGTGAAATTCAACACAATTAAAAAAAAAAAAAAAAAAAAAAAAAAAAAAAAAAAAAAAAAAAAAAAAAAGACATTAAGTTGTTACTAAGGGTTCATCACGTAACCAACCCGAACGATTATTGTCAAGACCAGCTAGGCTATCCCAGAAAACATGATCAACAACAATATCACTACACCAAGGAAACTTGCAACGAGGCGACCAAGAACCATCTATAAATTCCTGAAAGTCACGATCAACTATAATTGTGTCGATACTATTGTGTCTCCTTTTGAGATCCTGCACATTTTAAGGATAATATGTTTATCAAGCAATAAGAGTATCTTGTGAAAACGTATATACGACATATATTGTATAATGCTTTAGGACATACCTCTACCCAAGGTTTGACATCTATACACATTTCAAGCATAAAAGGATCACGAATAGTCTTTTGACTTTTAAGTGTTTCCATGGTAGGAATAACATGTTTCGGAAGATCTTCCGTGAATGGCGGCCTCAAAACAAATTTGTACTCCCTTTTCTTTGGCCCAGGTCGGTTTAAACAAAGTTTCATATGAGGCATTTTCATGACCCAGTATCCACAAATCTTTTCGCCTCTTCCTGTCTAAGTCGTACAATTTCATCTCTAACCGATTCCAACCTACGTATCTCAGCCTCATGCTTATCAACTTTCTCACAATCATCCAAAATGACCCATTCATCCTACAACAAATAACAACACGAAATACAAACCAACTTATAATTCACCCATAGATTATAAATTGTACAATGCATAACAGTAATGTTAAGGGTATGTATAAATAACATGTTCAACATCTTCGTCATATACTTCCTCAACTTTAGGACACACATCCTGAAACATGTAATATATGTTCTAAGGAAAAACATTAAGTCGCAATTAATAGGTATGTGTAAAGTTACATTTCTTTGGTCCTTTAAGCTTATAATAGGTATGTGTAAGGTTTAAGAAACTCGGAATTTATTCAAACCTAGTGTAGTTATAAAAACTTAAAATATATATATATATATATATATATATATATATATATATATATATATATATATATATATATATATATATATATATATATATATATATATATATATATATATATATATATATATATATATATATATATATATAAGCTTAAACATAACAGATTTATTCAGAATTTATTCAGGCTGTACAAACCTGTAAACCGGTCCCAACAGATTTCATCGGGTCAAACACAACATATTGGTCTGTTTGCTGAACCGGCGCATCAAACAAATCCAGGAATTTGTCATTTAAATGTGTGCAATACTCGTTAGCAAGATCACTCTCCACATTAGATCCAGATTCCACTCTACCCTACAAGGTTTTAACCTATATGATAAGCAACCGAAAAAAAGCACACCAAGGTTTTACCAAATACGTCAATCAAAATTTAACTTACTCTTTTGCTATCCAAATTACAATTCTGCTCACCCTTGTTGACTTGGTGCAAAGTATCTCCAGCCCTCCTTTTCCGAGTCATAATCTAGAACATAAAAAAATTGTGGTCACAAACTGTTATTTTGATATAACCAATTTTAAACTATGAACAATCACATAATGTTGTATTAGAATACTTACATGAATAACAGATTCAAGTTTGTGGATACGACCTTTCAAACTATCAACCTCTGCCGGTAGCTTCAACAAATTTCCACACATTTCCTGTATAATCTCAACACGTTCCATAATAGAAACAGTATGGAGATTGGAACGGTTTTCCGCTTCTTCCTTAGCATCTTCAGCTAGCATTTTCTTGCGGGCTTCACGTCTTTTACGAAAGAATTCATCTACAAGGCCAACTTCAGCAACAGGCACTGGTCTAGGCACGTACCAATTAAAAAACTTAACACTACATCTAAACGATTCAGACGCTCCCTCGTCCCTTGTTGGATACAATTCGTATATGTTTTTTTCACCATATCAAACCAATTAAAGCATAAATTTGGGCTAAGCACTAACAATAACTTAAAAATTTTCAAATACAAGCTACATTGAATCCTAAAAAACAGTAACTCATCCTTGCCAAGTAAAAAAAACATAGTAAATGTATACGTACGAATTACCTCAGGAAAAAGATCTCCCAGTAACTCAGATGCTTGAAACGGAACCTTCTTCGTCCATGCTATAGCTCTTGGAAGAACATTGGGCTCCTTTGTCCACCACCGGCCACTCTGCAGAGATGCTTCTAAAATCCAAATCTAAAAATAATTGCAAACTTAAGTCAGTCTAATTAATTACTTGCATAAGAGTAAGTAACTAAAAAGATGTTACGGCAAATTACTAACCTTGAATGGCAAAATAAACCCTCCCAATGAATAAGAAGGTTGAAACTTAGGGTTCATATTAAGTCCATTGTGAAACACACGCTTCAGAAATGAGTTAACATTATAAATCACATCATACAACATTCGCCAAATGTGTTCCCCTTACGGAAAATCATTCCATGTTTCTAAACTGTCAACCATCCTAACGAAAGGATCAGCCACCACAGATATCAATTCACGCCTCATAAAAATTACCTCCAAGGCTAACAACAGGCACACACGAATTGCGTCTTCATCGGATATTTTGGAAAAAACCTCATCATCCTCAATTAAAGAAAGAAGATCAATGTTTTTTTAAATGCTCACCAATCTTGTCTGGAAACACACGGTCGCGAAAGTAGAGTAGTGGTTCCAAATCTGAAACCAGTTATGAGGTTGAACTCACGACGTCCAAAATGCAAAAGATGCCCGTTTACATTATAAATAAGTGACAAGTCATAGTGTTGATCATCAGATTTCATTTGCTTTTGCAGCATTTGATGAACAAGACTCTCGTCATTATCAACATAAGTTATATCTAACCACGGACCGAAACATGTAGACCTGAATAAAGTACGGCGCTTTTCATCTAACCTTCCCTTAATTAACGGAAAGTAACGAACTTTGCTTCTGATATGGACCTTCGAATTCTTTAAGTATCCCTACATTATTAAACAAATACAACATATAAGTAAACTTAAACAAATGGTAACAAGCTCTGTATAGCTAAAGTAACAAAACAGTTAAATAAACTCTAAATAGCTAAAGTACCATTTTATTATTTCAATTATCATTTTGCAAAAATGATTAACAGCTAAATTAGAGAAACTTGATGAACCAAATTTAACAACTAAAATAGTCTATAACATAGAGAGCAGTACTAATCCAAACACTCCTGTAGGCTACTCATATGACCATTTGAATTGCAAATGGTAATTTGAAGCAAAAATATTTATTGAATATGATTATATAAGTTAAAAGAGACCTGTGCAAGCAGTCATGATCATTCAATTTCAGACATATTAATCCAAAGCTATAAAATGCAGATTTGGAAGTGAAAATGCAAAAGTGAGTAAATCTGAGATTAAGTGAACACATTGAAACAATTAATCAACTATCAACTTAAATATGACAAACGCAACATTACTAGAACCACTATGGGTGCAAAACTATTGGTTGTCCATAGTATTTACAGTTTAATATCGATAAAAAAAAACTCCACATTTACTAAACAATTAGTAGACAAATCAATTATATCATCATTTCACTGTCTTTGCATCCGCATTAGTAGTCTATAACCAGCATTTACTAAACATTGTACTACATTAGTAGACAACACAATTATATCATCAACAACACACAACAATAGATAGAAGATAGTTAATTTCCATTAAAACCATAAATTTACAAACATACTTAACGCCTACAAAACAAAATGGCGTAAAGTATCCACCTAAAAAACATAAACTAGTACATAAACTAATATAGCCGAACAACATCCCCAAAACCATAGGCTAGACCTACAACCAACGCCTAGAGACGCAACACACTGCCAATAAATTCCATGAGTAGATCGGCATTGTAACGTGCCTCATCGGCAGCACATGTGTACAAGACAATCCTTGACACATCTTGGTAACGGGCTAGCCTAAGCATACTACGACCATGGGCAGCCACGGTCGAGCCATACACCTGCCCAGCTCAAACAAATAGAGATCAATCTCTATTATCCTTTGGCGGGCTTCCTCCACATAAGCCCTCAGCTCTTCTTCTTCAGCCAAGTTGGCTGCCCTAATCCTCTCAAAGTAAACAAACAGTTGACGAGCTCTGCTGAGTGAGCGAGCTTCAACTGCTAGTCTAGCATGAAATGGGAAGTTTGGGGAAGACATTTTGAGTGAAGGTTGAAGATAAAGTGGCCGGATAAGTAAGTGTGTGGTCGGAATAATTAAACTACGGTGGTCGGAAATGTTAAGTTATTGGGTGGATAGAATTGTGTGATAAATAACTAAGTGGCACTATATATAATGCAAAATTATAAGAGGATTAATACATCTAAAACATAAATGCCTATCAAATCAAAGTAATAAACAACTTAAACTATAACATACTCAGATATAAACAGTAAAACCTATCATATCATCAATCATTAATTATACTAATGATTACAGAAATGAATAGTGTCACCGTTATGGTAGCATCACACACACTGGTAGCATCAAGAAGAAGGGAAACAATAAAAAAATAATAAAAAAAAGGTCTCATGTAGTACTAGTGTACCTTCCCCATGCAAATCTAAGAAAGATTTGCTGCCGCCAGTCGCACATTAGCACAGCCGCCGTTCACACACTAAGTTCAAGTAAGACAAAATAGTAGTGGGGTCAAATCATGATTGGTAAATAGTTGAAATGAAATGTGTGTTGTGCCACGTGTCACCAAATGTATGGAGTAGCACAGTCGCACAGGTAGCACATGACCAAAATTGGAAGTTGGTTAATTTTTGACTCGGTTATGGTTGTAAATCGAATTTTAGGCACTATTTTAGAATTATCCAAAAAAAAAAAACTTGTTATTGCTGTTTATGTGAGTGTCACAACAACAAAAAATGTATGCACACTTTGTAATTGCTTTCTTTTAAGCTAAGAGCATTTCCGATGATGAGTTGAAAAATGGTTGAAAATTTTGGGTAAAGCTTTCTAGCATTGGAGCAATAGATCAACGATGGGTTGAGATATCAAAACTTATGTACTCCTATTTATGTGTTCGCTTTTGTTTATACGAATTTCGGATAATTTTTTCGCGAAAATCTTTGGAAAAACAAGAATACAGCTAGATATAATATATTAAAACAATAAAAATAACTATTGAAATATAAAATATCAGTTATAGCCATTATTTAAGTGCAACTTATTTAGTCAAATGAAATTTATGATAATTAACTAATTTACTTTTTGATTTTCAATATTGTTGTTTTAATATGTTAAAGTTAGCTTTATTCTTGGATCAAAAGTGTAGATTGGCAGGGACACCTCAACCCTGTGTACCATAATGGTACTCATTAACCCTACCCAGCAAAGGTTTGATGCCTGTGAAATACCTCCACCCAATACCCAACCATGCTGCGGAACGGAATCGAACTCGCGTCCTTTAGTTGGATCAAGACATCACATGGTTGGGCCCTGGCTTCTAAGGTAGCTGGTTGATATCATTAGAGCTTGTGGTCCCCAAGTGAGGACTTCCCGGTTGGTCACCCAACCCGTTACTACTCTCACATAGGCTCGCTTAACTTAATAAGCTTCACCCAGTGGACCACAAAGCCCCATGATAAGTTAGCTTTATTCTTGAAATTATACAAATTTCCTATAAGAATTTGAATGAGATTGGTATAAATGAAAACAAACGCATCCTCCATCCGTCCCAAAATAATAGCCCACGTTTTCTTTTTGGACGCCCCAATTTAATTGTCTACTACTAAATATAGATAGGGAAGTTTGATCGAGTTTACCATATTATTTTTGGTTGAAATTATTATTACAAACTTTAAAAAATACATTAATTAATTACTCAAGGATAAAACTGTCATTCTAACAAAAGTAAGTGAGAGAACACAGTAATAATTATATTTTTTCTTAAACGTTATGTTTTTCGTCAGAAGACAATAATTTAGAACGAAAGGAGTATCTGGATGGCCCATAAGTTAGTTTAAATCAATGAGTAATTTAAAAGTAAAAAATTTAATAGTTGAGCGACCACTAGATACATAATCCCTTATTTTTAATAATAAACAATTAATTGAGAAAAGATGAAAACCAAAACAATTAAGCCCATTTGGTGTGAGGCATTTGCTCATAAGGATTGAGTTGAGAGTAGAATAATCAATTTGGTTTGTGTACTTGAGATTTAAAATTAGGACTCATAACCTTGAATAAGGGGATAGACAAATCCATTGGTCCATTGGCTGGTTAGTTTGACACCCCACATGCAAGCATAGTTTATTTGTTTTTTTTTTTTTTATACTTTTTTTTATGCGAATAGATTCTTTTATATATATATATATATATATATATATATATATATATATATATATATATATATATATATATATATATATATATATATATATATATATATATATATATATATATAGGATAGCTTGGCTACAATCTCTCATGTAAAATACACAAACAATGAGTCAGAGACTCAAAAAAAAAAAAAAATCAGGGACCCACAGAAAGAATAAAAAATCCACATTTATAGCACCAAATTGTAGCTAATATATATATATATATATATATATATATATATATATATATATATATATATATATATATATATATATATATATATATAAAATGTACAAATGGTTCAAATAGATAGTTTATTATTTTATAAGTAGGCCTTTTTTTTATCAAACAAATAATTCTAATTTTTATCCCAATATACGGTGCGTTTGGTTTGTAAGTGAGATTGAAATTTGATTCGGATTTGAAAAATGTTTGAAAGAAAATAAGAAAAGAGAAAATTAATTAATATTTAATTTATATGTATATTTAATAAGTTTTATGTATTTGGTTAAAACAAAATAGGTAAAAGATAAAAAGAAAGAATGAAAATATGTGATTGACAAAAATTCATCAAATAAAAAGAAAAGTTTGATTGATTGATTTCATTAAGGGTGTGGCAATGTTTTCGGGTTGGGTCTCGGTATGTGCGGTATCATTCGGCATGAACATAGCCAATGTTGCAGTATGGAAGTCGGCATGAAGGATTCGGTAAAGATTGCCGAATCAGTATTGTTGTTTGCATTTAATTTTTAGAACGTTGGCCATTTACTTTGTAGCCGTTGAAGGCATTTTCCAATTAAAAAAAAAAATCCCTTTAAATTAGTTTGTATTTGCATCATCATTGCCACTAAAAAATGAAGATGAGGTATGGTGTGGCATGAAAAGTATTGTCAATATTCTATTGGTTCATTTTGCATGATCATGAATTATGGTGTGTCATGGTTGTCACCCCCTAAAAGCCTCCAAAATAGGTTGGTATAAAAATTTAATTTTAAACCCCATGTCATGGATATCAAAATGCTACTAAACAATAGATTAAACTCCTATTTCATTTAATACCCACTCACACCTTCAAACCAAACGGGCACTAAATAAACAACCTTTAAATCCAAATCCAAAATTAAATCTAAATTCTAAACCAAATCCAAATTCTAATCCGAATCCAGATCTTAATTCTAAACCTATCTACAAACCAAACGGTCTTATATCTGGACGGATGGATTAATAAAGGGGAGATGATATTTACACGGATTGTTTTGATTGTTACACGGATGATTAACGTTAAATGACTGAAACACCCCCAAGTGCTTTTACCTGTTTCTTTTTCCCTTTTCATGTCAACAACATCGCTTTTACTTCTACTTCCACCGCTCAACTGAGATCGTGCCGCCGACTGAAAATACATCATAAACTGCTAATATGATATAGTAAGTCTTCTATGATCCTCTTCTAAAAACCGCAACTTAAAAATTGCAGTTTGCGCTTTGAGGGATTAAATTATTCATACTTGATACGGAGTATTAAACTTATATTTTACAGATTGGTAAATCTTCTTCTCAAAGACAGCTTGAAAGCATTAATCCCTTCGTTGTCATTATATTTAGGAAAAAACTAATTTTTTTTGAAAGGCAGGAAAAAACTAAATTAGAAAACCGAAAGTTGCAAATCATGTTCCATTACTGTGGAATAATTTATTGCTACTTTTGGTTGTAATCTTCGAAAGAAATGATAAATGTTACAACGTTTCCCACTCAAAAGTCATCACCAAAGCCCATAACAATTTAATTAAATAAAATGATAACACAACATGACAATTTGCTATATCCCGTGTCACAGATTACGATGATGATTATGACATGTAACTTGATCGACTATGTTGCGGCTGATATTGCACTGGTGTGTAAGTTACTGACATAAATCGGAGGCGAGAAGTGGAAGCGAGATATCAGGGTAGAGGAGGGCATAACGGATTGGTATCAGTGGAGAAGAAAGAGGTAAAGGTATTTGGGGGTATTTTAGTCATTTAATATTAAATTCCTGTGTGCTAATCAAAATAGTTCGTGTAAATATCATCTCCCTTAATAAAGAAGGAAGAATACTGTGTGAACCCAAATAGTTGGTACTAATTTATTGTTTCTTATCCAAAACAAAAATAAAAAACATAAATAGCGATAGGGGTGGGTAGGTACAAATTAATCAGACATTTAAGTCAAACCCACACACAATCCCAATCCCACTCAATTACCCCATAAAATCACAGATCACACACACAGCGCCAATCAAATCCAAACAGCAAACAAAAAAATGTCATCAGGTTGTGCTTTGTTATGCGAGATCATATTCGCACTATTGCTCCCTCCACTCGGTGTTTGTCTCCGCTACGGCTGCTGCACTGTAAGTCCCTCCCCCTTATTATGCACACCATCTGTTTGATAAAATGCCTCACTGACTGATATATGTTGTTTGTAGGCGTTATTATGCACACCATCTGTTTGATAAAATGCCTCACTGACTGATATATGTTGTTTGTAGGCGGAGTTTTTTATTTGTTTGTTGTTGACTTTATTGGGTTATCTTCCTGGGATTATTTATGCCATGTATGTTATTGTCTTCCTTAATCCGGATCGGGATGATTATCGCGATCATTACCGTACGCTTGCTTGATCATCATCACTATGCTGGAGTGGGTCTCATTTAATATGGAGCTGTTGTGATTTATGATCCATCTGTTGATTCTATTATGTGTAATTTACGATCTATATGGTTACATTATTGGTCGTTTATATAGTTAGTTGTTATTGGCTTATGTACTTGGAATTGTTTTGATGTGTTTAATTATGAAGCTATTGGTGTTTTTATCTTAAAGCGGTGTTGATGCTATACTCTAGAATTTGTGCGATGTTGCTTTGCTTTTATCTTTGATCACTGCTAAGAGGGTTAGATTTTTGGTTGCTAAGTTTTTTCGCCTGTGATTCTTTCCCTGATTGAAACCCAGGATAGAATTGGCATGGTGTTACATTTGTGCGGATGCCAAACATAGCTAGGGTCTAGACATGAAATTGTAATAAGAAAGGCGTGGATGCTAACGGGTAACAAAACTTAACAAATATAATCTGTCAAGTAAGATAGTTTTGTTGTGTGAGAATGTATATATTATGGTTGTGTGTCGAAGTTTGTCTCTAGGAAAAAAAAACAAAAACAAAAAAAAAAAACAAAAAACAAAAACAAAACAAAAAAAAAACACACACACACACAAAAAAAAAAAAAAAAACACACACACACACACCAAAAAAAAAAAAAAAAAAAAAAAAAAAAAAAACTTGTGGAAGATGTAGTTTTCGTAATTTGGTAACAAGTAAATGAAAATGTGATATAACCTAAAATCTAACTTTAACAGTGGGGGAAGTAAATGAAAATGTGATATAACCTAAAATCTAACTTTAACAGTGGGGGGAGTCACTGATTGATGAAGTTGTGTGAGATCTATCTGTGGGGGAAGATGTAGTTTTCGTAATTTGGTAACAAGTAAATGAAAATGTGATATAACCTAAAATCTAACTTTAACAGTGGGGGAAGTAAATGAAAATGTGATATAACCTAAAATCTAACTTTAACAGTGGGGGGAGTCACTGATTGATGAAGTTGTGTGAGATCTATCTGTGAGCACCATGAGTCACGGAGAGCTGAAATCTGGTACAACCCTGCATCTGTTTCACCATTGCAGCATCCTGCAGAGCTATAGTAAGGTCTAACTTTGCAGCTATGTTTCTATTAATACTGACTGCTCGTTTAATAAGTTTTCCTTGAGCTGATTCGTTGGAAAGTTGCAATAATGTTGGGAGTCAATGTATGAGTCCTATATGTTGTGTCCGTAATAATTCTAAGTGACCTACTAGAAAAGAGCTAGCTGCATTTCAGCATTGTCTTAGCAATGTAGGTATGCATCTAGACCTTGTGAACCATACTTTGTTGCAGAATATCTGTTTCACCATAATATATGTACGCTTTACATGGTATATACCGGTATAGCATTT
>JARVZY010000701.1:0-26984 GCA_030686995.1 Artemisia argyi
TAATTTAAGAGACTTGTATGCTCATTTTCACAACTTCAAACAGTAAATGCACATCAAAATTCAGTTTTCTACAGTCCTTTTTCTTTTATCTGATAAGTATTCAATATCATATCCAGTTTCAAAAACCACATCCATACACCCCATATATACCTGCTGGTTTAATTAAACTTGGTTTTCTGTGCCACTCTTTTACATCCCTTTTTCTGACTTAATTTTCCTACGAATGTTTAACTTGCACATGTGCATTAGATTGAAGAATATTTGGAAGAGCTTGCTCCTGCTTGTACACTTGAGTTATTCGGCATGCCTCATATACCAGAAAATGTCGAAAGGAGAATAGGTTCAATGGCACATGGACTAGACGTGGAAAGTTCATGTCAAATAGAAGATTGGTCATCCTTCTGTAATGATGGCTCATTTGGCCCTCGATTTTTCAAGCAAACAAATAGAGCTGTTATATTTCTTTTTCAAAAAATTTTACATCTTTCATCTTGTAATGTAATGTCTGCTCCAGTTTAACCTATCTCGCCTTCAATGTCTATGCTCAGACATGTAATGTCTCCTCCAGTTTCTGGTCCAACAATGTTGAATTGATGCTTGATATTCTATGTGATCTTTTTACAGGGATGGTTTCTTTGTATTATAGTTATTGTTCTACTTTTTCTTTTCTTTCCTGTAGTAGTTATCATATATGTTATTTGTTTTTCAACAGGGTTGTGGTGCTCAAGCTACTGGAAATTTAACAAATAGGAGAACCGTGTCTAATTATAGCCAGCTAAAAGTTACTCTTCATGCTACTAATGGCGTGTCTAACTTTGATTCAAGTGGTAATGCATGAGTTTTAGTGGACAAGGGTCGTTCGGAGTTGCCTTTAGTTAAAGCTACAAGTGAGGTGAATGGAACACCTAATGCTTTGACTGAACATAATCGTGGTCCTAGAGCAACTGCATCAAGTGCTCATTTGACAGTCAAAGCCTACTCTAGGGCTAGGGACCTGTACTACAAGGATGATTTCCCTATTGGTTATGTGAATGCGAAGTTCTTTGTTATTAAATCTTATAGTGAAGATGATGTTCATAAAAGTATCAAGTATAATGTTTGGTCATCTACGCCTGATGGAAACAAGATGCTAAATAATGCCTATGAAGAAGCCCATAAAATATTAGTAGGGGACCCGAAAGGATGTCCTATCTTTCTTTGTTTCTCGGTAAGTTGTAATAGTAGAGCTAGTATGTTATTAGCCATTTTCTGATATCTGAGGTCACTGTTTACGTTATTATGCACTTATACATGCTCACTAATCATGTGAACAAGTTAATGCAAGTGGCCAGTTTTGTGGTGTTGCTGAGATGACTGGTCCTGTAGATTTTCATAAAGATATGGATTTCTGGCAGCAAGAGAAATGGAGTGGAAGTTTGCCGGTCAAGTGTCATATAATAAAAGATGTGCCAAATCCTCATTTCCGTCACATCATATTAGAGAACAATGAGCATAAACTAGTGAAAAATAGCCATGATACTTAAGAGGTTTGTTGCTATTGTTCAGCTAATGTTGAAACCTAAGCCTGCCCCACCAAAGCCAGTGACACATATGCTCATTTCTATTTGTTTTCGTACTTCTCGACAGGAATTTTACTCTGTTACAATGGCAGGTATGCAATCTCGTATGGTCAAAGAATGTGAATGAACTCGTGAGCACCCATGGATATTCTCAAAACCAGATTATTGTTTGGAGATACCCTACTATGTACAAAAGTTACTACTACTTAGAGATTAAGACTGCTTGAAGTTAATACTGCTAGTGTATTAGTTACAACTATTAGTTATAAGTTAGTACTGTTGGTTCATATAGTTAGTACTGCTTATATGATATGTATTGTAAGCCGACTAGTTCCAGTTTTATTGTATTTGAATTTGTTTTGATATATATCTGAATTTGTTTTGATATATATTGATTTTTTAAATGTGACTAAAAGATGCATACAGTTACACTTATTAACACGTTTGGTCACTTTTTGCTTAATTCGTTGTGTGACTAAATATTACAAAAGGCCACAAAAAAAAATCATGTAGCAATTGGATGATCAATAGTCACACGAAATATACATTTAATTACTTTAAACAATATATGGTCACACTTATTAACATTTTTGGCCACTTTATGCTTAATTATATGTGACTAAATATCCAAAACAAAGATGTTTTGTGTGACTAAATATTACAAAAGGCCACGCAAACAAAAAATTAATGTGGCCATTGGATGAATAATAGTCACACAAAATACACATTTCCTTTAAACAACGTATGGTCACACTTATTAACATGTTTGGCCACTTTTTTTTTTAAAAATTGTATGTGACTAACTCAAAAAAAACAATACCTGTTGTGTGACTAAATCATCACAAACGTCACATTTATTATATATTAATGTGGTCACAGGACGGTAAATAGTCACACATAATATACATTTACTTGAATAAATCATTTCAAATGTCACATATATTATATATTTATATGGCCAAAGGACGAACAATAGTTACTCTCAAAAAACATTCGTGTGACTATAAAGTGTTTACGGTCACTGATAATGACTTATCCAACAAAACTGGTGCCTAATTTGTCACACATATTCGGGGTTTTGGTCACTCTTTTTCGATGAAAAAGGTCACAAAATCAACAATGTGACCATATGCCACCTACGGTGGCGGGACCTTTAGTGACACACAACAAAAAAACGTGTGTGACTATATGCATATCGTCACACATTTTTGGCGTGACCAATAGCAGTTTATGTACCAGTGACATCAGTTGATCTGCTAGTAATGAAAAATATGAAATTTACCTTGTTGTTGCAATCTAGCTACTCTCTCACATAACATAAATTGCAACATCAAGTGTTTCTTAAATTAGATTAGTATAATTCATATTAGAATGTTATTCACTTACCTTGCAGTCAAGAGAATCCATTAAATCATATCTTTATGAGTTGTTTCTTGCACACATTAAAGATAAAATTTCTCCCACTTGTGCATGGAACAACCTCGTATAGTTGACAAACAACACACCATGCATTTGTTTATGTGATCAATATGATTGTGTCATAGATTTTAGCATAACAAGTAGATGTAGAATAAAAATGTCTAGTAAGGAAACGTACAAGACTATCGTTAAAAGTATGAGTGTTTACACTTAGAAAGTAATATCTTTAGCTACCAAGATGTCAAAGCTTGTGACTCCCATTGAATTAAAGATCATTACAATAATTCCTTATTCAATAATAAGTACACAATACTCCCACTGAATATGACAACATTTTAAGTATTTCATATCCAGTGAAAGAAAATAGTGTGCTTTTAACTTTCCAACACCTTTGAACGTCCATACGTAAAAATTACTTATGCACTAAAGAGTGTATTCTACTATGTAAATGATGGAATAACCATCAATGCTATTAACTTGAAAAATTGGGCATGCAATTTCTTCCTTAACAGGTCTACTATCCCACAATGTATGTAGCACCTTTTAAATAGCCAAAACAACAAGATGAATAAACTAGTTTGTCTTTTATCATTTTGCAGTAATTTGTCTAGCTTCTAATTTTAATAACTCATAAAATGTCATGCACAATTTTATGTTAACCAAATATCATATTTGTTACTAAGAAGTTAATCACCAAATGAGGATGATAAAATCCCTATGGAAAATATGCAATTATCTTAACTATTAAAAAAAAAATTCTGTGAGTTATATTAGCATTTAGACAAATCTAATATTCCTATTATCCTTTTTCATTCATGAAAAGAAATAGGATTGTATCTCACTCTTCTTTCATAGAAAGGAGGCTTCTTTTGTCTTTTAAGTAAATTATTCTTAATCAAACATTTGTTTGAAAACAGAACGAGATCAATTTACCAAAGCCCAAAGTGCGTTTACGGTTTAAACGTTGCATTAATACATTAAAAAGAATTACAAAATTCAATTTCCGTATTTTTGATAATTAGATCTTTAAGAAAATAAAATACCCATTGGTAAATATTCATATAAACCATAGTAGTTTCTTAAAGCTAAGATCCAAATTGACATAGTACCATTACATCTGTTGATCTGCTAGTAATGATAGTATTCAACACGGTAATTGTCGAACAATAATTGCCAATTGATACGTGGAAATCGCACCAGGCTTTACCTCTCGAGGGATCTCGAGAAACTTACAACCCCCACCAGGCAGTGTACCTGATCGTTGTAGTATAGTATAGTGACAAGTACCGGGGGATTGATCGTTCAACTCAGGAATAGTGTCGCTAGGATTAGAAAGCCTAAAAACTAGGTCTAGAGGTGAGGGATGATTCTTTTTATATTTTTATATTTTTATAAAAGCAATTAAAATCTCAGGTTTTGGAAGAGTGGGCGGAATTAGTTGCTAGTCAACTAACCCAATAACTAAAGATGCAATCAAAATAAAATAACAAAAATGAAATAAAACTAATTATACTAATTTGGTGTAAACAATCATGGGGAAAATTATGTTTAGTTAGGTTTCATTACTCCCTAGATATCCTTTACAGGTTGATAGTTTGTTACAATTGCATGGATGACGGGTCGTATTCCTTAATACTAGTTGTAGGGTCGTGTACAATATTCCCTAACTCTATAGGATCCTACTTCACTCCTATGTCGAGCCGTTAGAAGCTCCTAACATGGGATCATTAGAATTCTCCTACGCATTAAATACAACAAAAAATCATAATACACCACTGATCATGTTTCTTAAGACGTTCAAGCATGTTACCAATGGAAGTCTGCCAGTTTTCTTAAGCCTAACATCGAAAACAATCATCCGCAACAACTATAAACAAACAATCAACCCATAATTAACATCTAGGTTTCACTACATCTAAGCAAACACAAGAGAAATCTAGCCGAGCATGTTAAATTGAAGACAAGTGTAAGATATATTCAAGCAACACATAGACATATTGATTGAATTGAAAGAGTACTTATCTCAAATTGACATGAAAAGTTTAAAGGGTTGAAACCCTTGAAAAAGCTGGAAAAATTTGTTCTAGGGTTTTTTCCATCAAAGTTGCACCCTAATGAATGAAATTTGGAAAACTATATATAGATTTTACAAGGTGACGGCGTCAAGAAGAAATCTGTGACGCCGTCAACTCGCTGCTCATGATGAAATCGGATTGCCTAGATCCACTTTTGACGCCGTCATGTGTAATATTCTTCTGGGCCGTCACTAATACTTGGACCATGGCGGCCTTGGGTGACGCCGTCATCTTCAATGCACAAAACTCCACTGGACAGTCACATGTATCTTCCATATCCACCTCTTGTATTACTTTTAACGCCGTCATGTAGAAGCTTGTGACGCCGTCAGGTACTGTTCCCAACAAGGAAAATTAAGACTTTGCCGTTTTCTTCACTTTTATGCTCCAAAAACATCCAAAATGCTTCCTTTTCCAGATTTCTATTCAAAAGCACGTAAAATGACAAAAGGAACGATTTAGGGCAATATTTAATCAAATAAATTCGAATTCGGGCTTAAATGACCCCTTAAAAACGGTTCATTTTTCGCCTCATCACCAATATCATATTGCAATTCCTAGAACATTGTGGGATTTACATTAACAAAACCTTTTGCAATGTAAGCATATTTCATCCCCATCTAATGCCTTGAGTCCAAGCTCTCACTTCCTACTCAATTTAAGTCGTGTAACTTAAAAAATACAAACCCATAATTCCATTACATCAGTTGATCTGCTAGCAATGAAATTATCAAATTTACCTCTCCATTGCAATCTAGCCAAGCTCTCACATGACATAAACTACTACTTCAAGTGTTCTTAATTAGATGGCATTCGACTTAATTTTATAAGGGTATTAATTTTGATGTGTTATCGACATAATGTATGAAGAAGCATGCATACAACTTCATAACATTGGTTTTTACAAAAAAAAATTTATTTACCAATTCACTAAAAGTAAAATAACAAAGTTTTAATTGAGGTATCGGGTTCACCAATTAAAGAATTACCAACAATTATCGTCCACTATATCGTACTTTTGCATAAGCCCTAAAGCTTAGTGTTTCGGATAATCATTATGGAATTGTGGTCAATTCACCCTTAAGATGACAGTGTACATGTAATGGTTGTTCGGTAAGTCTAGTTGACGCAAAAGCGAGCGTAGAGAGCCGGTAGGAGCGAATCTCTTAGAAAACCCCTCTCTACTAGAACCCACCACACAGTTTGTCAATTTCGGTCGAGCCTAGTGATCGAGACAAAAGCAGTCAACTAAATTCAACCACGGATGTGGTCAATATAGTTAAACTCCTTAGGCTCAATCTCCGTGGAAGTACAGTGTTTCCCCGGGTCGTTATGTCTCGACGAGGTGTGATGGTATCAAAAACGGGTTGTGAACGGGTGAATTTGGATAGAAAAGGGTTTATGAGTTTGTGAACTAAGGAATATAAAAGGAAATAGCTTAAATAAGCTATAATAACAAATACATGAAATTAGAAAACCCAGAAACGTTTAAAACCTAAAAACGCGTACGTCTAATTTAAATTTCCGTAAACGTATGAAATAAAACGCGAGTTTTAGAGATATAAAATACTTACGGATATGAAAATTACATTTTTACAATCCAAATGATTAAAAGAAAATTTTTAGAAAAAGAAAATTAATTTTTACACTATTTAATTATTTATTATTAATTAATTACTAATTTCCTATATATTTTTAAACTAATTTAAATTACACTAAAATACAAATAATTATCAATTTAACTTAAAAAAATAAAATATATACTTGGAAAAATAAAAAATATTATAAAACTAATTTTCAAACAGAAAATATATTTTTAAGACTTTTTAAATAATTATTATTAAATAAAAACTAATTATTAATTAATTAAAACTAAATTAAATTATGAAAAGTACTAAATGAAAAGAGAAAAATCTGAAAAAATTACTAAAATTATTTTAAGATATAAGGAACCTAAGAAAATTATAAAATTGAAAATTGCTTTTACAAAGCTAAGATTAAGCTAATTGCTTAAATAGAAGCTATCACTTCTATTAAAGTTGACTTTTTTGGATTTTTCTTTTTCAAATATATTTAAATACTGAAAATAACTAACTTTAAAAAAGGAACTTTTCTTGAATCTTAAAAATAAGCACTTTGGAGAGCTTATGAGATACGCAGATATGCTTTAAGCTTATTAGGGTTTATGAATGTTTGAAAAAGCTACATACTAAGCTACAAATGCTTTCACAAAGGTAAATCAGACAGAGACCAACTTGAAATAAGCAAGCACAAAGAGATAAGCACAGTTGATAAGCTACAAACCAGGAATATGCACTTCCAAGTCCTGATTAACTACATAGGCCAAATTAGTCAATTTCCAGGCCTTGTGGAGCCCACTAGGGAAATTGGAAGCCCAATCTAACACTAGATTCTAAAAGTCCCCCAGATAAGCTTTCTAAAAAACCAATAAGCAAGCCATGGGTCCCACTATTAGAGTCTGGGGAGGGCTTGGAATTTCGGCATGCTATGCTGATGACTCAGCATAGGGTGGGAATTGGACAAAATTCAATAGGCAAGTAGCCCTAGCAAATAAGCTACAAAATGTGAAATAAGCAATGAGCCTTGAACATGGGCTTATTGGCTTTCTAAAAAGCCAAAGAGCACACTGTGGGGCCCACTGGGGAACCTGCTAAGGCCTGATGAAAATGGACCAAGATTATGGGTACCCTGGTGCAGGACAGGGTATCACCCTGCAGGCCTGTTTGAGCACACCAATAAGCCAAAAGAAAAAATCTTAAAATTAAGATGAGGTTTGATTCCTAAAGATAAGCTGGGTGACTATCACATGTAAAAGTTTCAAGGTCTGAATCCACACACAAAAATCACAATAATTCATGCAGTTTTGGGATTCTCTGCCAAAGGGCAATTTTGACTTTTGATATTTAACACCTAAATTGATTTTGTTGAACTTTTAATGGTTCTAATGGACTGAAAATAAGATACTAAGCTAAAATAAGGCCAAATCAAGCTGAGAAAACAATCTGCCAAATCAAGCTGAGAAAACAATCTATGAATGGAAATGGTGAGATTACATCTCCTAATCCTTAACAGTGAGCAAATGAAATGGATAAAATGGTGATTTTGACTTTTGGAGCTATTGGCACTGATTTTATGATTGAACTAAGCACTAATGACCTGAGATGAGATATTGAAACAATCAACAACAACCAAGGTACCCTTGAGTACCTTGAAACAGTTAATGCCAAACAACCCTTAAAATCTGATTTGACAACTTAGTGAAGCATTTGAGAGGATTCAGACCTTGAAAACCATTAGTGAGTTTATACTAGTACAGAGTTAACATCAATGAGCACAAATCAACAACAAGAAACAACTAAAACTATTGATTACAAATTACGAAAATTTGATACTAAAAAATGAAATGTACATTTACAATGAAGCCTTTTGCTCAAAACAAAGATTGACACACTCAATCCTGTCCAACTGTCTCTATGAGACAGTAAACCCTTTTCCAACTTTTTCTTCTTTTTGATTTTTCAATGGATTATTAGAAATTTTAGGTAAAGAAACCAAATGAAACTTGGTTTTAAGGCTACAAATACCTAAAAGGGCTTATGAATAACCTGAGGTGAGTTTTAAACAAGCACTGAGCAACACAATTCAATGTTTAAATAAGAAATTGAAATTAGTACTAGAAATTGCAAACTTGGAATTCAAATATAAAAGCTTTTAAATTAATGATTGAAATAAGTTACTACCACACTGAGAATGCTTGGTACAAGATTTTTAAGCCAAAGATTACAATAAAAATGGAGGTTTAAGCTAAATCGACAATCTAAACTATTCTACTACTACACTACATTAACTACTACTTCTTTCTTCTATTTTCTTTTCTTTTATAAGCCCTGGGGTTATTCTCTCACTTTCCCACACCTCTGTGAGCCCTTGTATGAGCTTGATTTGATCCCAGCCATCAAATGGCTTTTTAGCGAGAAATGGGATTGGTGCAAATTGGGTGGGTTTGGTAAGGCAGGTGAGGTATTAAATGAAGGGGAGGGTTGTAGGGGACAAGAAAGGCTGTGGAGGTGAGGTTTGGTGGAAAGGTGAGGAGGGGGCATGGGGGAGCAGGGAACGGGAATTTGGGGAGGAAGATGGTGGGGATGTTGTTTGTTTGACCGGTTTGACTAAGGTCAAACTTTGACCCTGTGTAATATCAAAGGGGTGGGGTTTTGGGCTTATGGACTGGACCTGGGTGAGGGTGTTGGATTAGGGGGTGGTTTGGATTGGATTTGGATGTTTGAGTTTAATATTAGGTCCGGTTGGTTTGTTTTATTAGTAACAACGACCAATTTTGTAATTTGCCGAAAGTCAAAGGACCTGCTGTGTAATTTTCCCAAAGTATTCCAAGGGTGACTCCTGCCAAGTGTGAATAGTACAAGGGTTATAGATGATAATTTCCATTTTTTACACCTTAGGGACTAAATCTGCCAATCCTTCAAAGTTGAGGGACGAATCTTGTAATTTCTCCAAACTTCTCACCCAAGTACCATATTTGCCAAAGATGAATAGCACAAGGACCATATTTGATTTTTCAAAAGTTTTAAATTCCCAGGGACCATTTTTGACAACTTTGCAAAGTACAGGGACTAAACTTGACAACTTTTGAAACTTTTTCACCAAAGGACTAAATATGATAACTTGTGATTTCAAAAGGACCTTTGGTGACTTTTCTTCCAAAATAAATGCTCAGGGACTAATTTTGACAAGTTTTGAAAGTTGAGGGACTGAAACTGTCAATTTTACAAACTTTGTTCGTCTTTCATCTGTTTTTACTCATTTTGCATCTGAAACATATAAAACACAATCTCTGGGATATTTTTAGTATTTTAATGCATTTTTGAGTGTTTTTGAATGTTTTGAAGCTCAGATTTGACCAAAAATGATGAGTGTTTAAACACTCATCAATCCCCCACACTAAACTATTGCTAGTCCCTAGCAATCTTTTATGAAAATTTAATGGATTTGAAGTATCTTTACCAAAAGCCATTACTTATGGAGTAGCCAAGTGTTTCAGTTCAAGTAAGAACCATGGTACCTTGATAACCATATGATTTTTAGCAAACCATAAGCTGTCAACGGTTTTGATTTGTCTTTACCACAAGCCATAACCTTGCGGGCTAGCCAACTCTTTATTTTTTAGGATATGGCGAGTTGAATACCATACAATTTTCGGTAAAGTGTCAGCTATAAACGGATTTGAGATATCTTTATCAAGAGCCGTTTGCTCCTGGATTAGCCAGTCCGTTTGTCGGTTAGACATGGTGGACTGATAACCATAAAAATTTTGAAATAAAGTGAAAAATATTTAAAATTTTGGCCAAAAATGGGGGTACTAGATGGTAAAATGTGATCAAATTCGCTAGAATTCCCCCCACACTTAGAATTGAATATTGTCCTCAATATTCAAAGTCCCGGCTATTATGCCGACTCCTTGAACGTAAAAAGTAATATTACAAGATAAATGTGGAAACACCATTTTTCACTTTATTTTATTTAGATACATAGATACATTTTTTTACAGCATGGGCAACTCCCCCACACTTAGGGTGAAAACCCCATATGCATGCTACTGTTTTTGTTTACCGAGTCGCGAGCTTGACTCGACCCCGAATTCATTTGTTCATGGGGAAGTATCATGTGGAAGAGATAATCTCCATCGGACTTTCATTCAAGATGTTTGGACAAACATTTGAAGTACGTGAAAATTCTACACCGATGAGATGTATTCCCAGCTCAAGGTAATGGTAAATGAAAATGCCGGGGTCAAAGATAGTGTCTTCATTTCCGAAGGAGTGAAGAACAAGAGAGGTCACGGGATAGGTGAAAAAGAGAAAGAAAGTCATGATAAACGTCATGACTAACTCATCATCACCCAAAGAAGAATTCATATATTCATCATCATGAATCTCATCATTTAAGCTCATGTGATCTAGACATATCCCGGGTGTGTCTAGATCAAAGTAGAAATTATCATACTCTGGCGGAGATATGATATGAGTGAGTTCACAGGAGAACTCCCCAAAGGTGAATGAATCATATTCGGGGAGAGAATTATGAGAATGAGAAGTGGTACTGCCACTAATCTTCTCTCCCATATGATCAAAAGTGAAGGCTTCAAATTCCGGTATAGAATCATCGGAAAAAATATCACTATCCTGAATAGGGATATGAGATGAAATAAGTTTCTCTTTGAAAGCCTCAATTTTAGAAATGAGAAGACTGACATTCAGTAATGTAGCACGAAGAGCTTCATCTTGGATTTCAGTGTCAGTCTCTTCATCATTCTCTTCTTCTAAGCTGACTAGCTCAGAAGGTAATTCTTCCATAAAAACGATGTCTCCACAAGATAACGAATAGTCATCAGTAGAATCGGAGAACATCTCAACATGCTTAGTTGGGAAGATAAGAGGAGGAGGGATATCACACACATGATCAAGAATCCCCTGTGACTCTCTTGGGATTGGGACAAGGTTCTCAACACTAGACTTTATGAATTCGTCTGATTCCTTTTCAGGAACAGTGTCAAGATGCTCGTCCCCATGCTCAGAGAGTGAGTGGGAACCTCGGGTATGATAACAGCAGACTTAGGGAGTTGAGAGGAGCTAGCATTCATGGATTCTACGAGTTCCATTTGATCTTCTGCTAGTAATTCAGTCATATTCTTTTCTCCCTGTATTTCTACTGAAGCAGTTTCAACTGAAGTTGAATCAGAAGGCTTCTAAGATACCTTTGGGATTGGAACAAGGTCATTTATTTCCTCAAGAGGATTGACTTTGATTTCCTTGTCCCCCATTGTCAAGATATCGGAAGGTTCCTTAGGGTGTTTGTTGGGAATTAAATAATCAGAAGAATCAGTATAAAGGCTTAAGGAAATACATCAAGTATGTTTCTGCTGATAAAGCACAAAGCATGTTTCCACTGATGGATTCTGCTGAAGAAGGTTTCTACTGATAGTGTTTCTACTGATGGATTCTGCTGATACTACTATGACTCATACAACAGCTGTGTAGATAAGTACAACTTATTCTACTGACTCATATACAAGAAAATATATTTGTTGTAGTCATCAAATTGAACACTCCAAGTGAGTTGTAATCCTAGATACATGTTGTATCTTAATGACTGACATGATAAGTCATCATCTAGCTAGAATGAAGATTAGTCATAAGCTAGTAAATTAGACGAGTCATATAGATTGTAAAAGATCTTTCCTTGGACTATAAAAGGAAGATCTTAGATGTGTATGCATGTGACGAGTGTGATAGTGATAGACATATACATACAGAAGACAATAGAACAAAACACAAGATTCAAGGTCTTTGTAACCCTAGTGATAGTGAAGATCACTCGTATTATTTTGAATAATATTGAATCGTTTGGTGAAATACTTTCATTGTTCTTTGTTAAATAAACACAAGCATCACAGTTCCATTTCCAATAAACATTCTAAGTGTGGTTAAGTAGATTCCGCATACTTAATCATATTCACTCAAAGTATCATATTTACACATTACAAAGGTCCAACATCTCACAGTGTGTAATCAAATCAAGTGATCCTCTCAATTTAAATGGTTAAATGATACTTTTTAGCATGATTAATATATGTAAGCATGCAACTTGAATAATGAATATAAAAGGAAAAGTACATAATTTTTGCTCAAACTCATTTTTAAATTAAAAAAAAATAAGTGTAAGACATAATAGAGGAGTCCAAAAGGTTTTATTAGGAATTATTAATAGTGTGTTAATTAATATTCATTTGGTTAACTATTTGGAATTGAGTTTATTGATAAAATTTATTAATATTAGTTAGAATTCAATGTTAATTTTCAATGAAATTAGTTGTACAATAAAATGAGATGAAACTAACTTTAGTTTTTAATCATAAACTTTATAAATAAATACTAATATGTTATAAAAAGATTAAATATAAAAATCACCAAACAACTAATGACATACTTACAACAGATGTAATACAATCACAACTTACGAACCAAATAAAAAAAATAATTAACGCAAATTACACTATAACAAATAAGAAAAAGCCAGTGTGCTTCGTATTACCATGCAAAAATCATATAATGTAAAATTATTTTTGGGTTACGTAATAGGCCAAAACAATCAAAGGAAATTACATCAAGCGTATGACAATTTAATAACGACAACCCCATTTAGAAAATATAAAGACCAAAAAACCAAAACAATATCAAACATTTTTATATTTTTAAACAAAAAACTAAAAACGTTTCATACAACATACTAAACTAAAAATACAAAGCCACTCGACAATACACAAAAACAATACGCGCGATTAACAATTAGATTAAAAGCTTGTGCGTAGCACGGGTTCTGCATGCCTCGTTATACAAATATTTAAGTCCGAACAGGCAACAGGTTGAAAGGGCTCGAGCTCGAATGGGCACGGGATAAATGAAATTCTTGATAGTAAATTTAAATTGTAAAAACTAATTAATAAACTAAAATTCATGATTCACCGAAAATTTTTATTTCAGTGTATCCACCGCTGCAATGCGCAGGTCCCTGCTAGTCTTTTCTTATATAAAATGAGTAAATTAGATTTGCCCGTGAAAGTGTAAGAAAATAATAATCAATAAATGAAATTTTCTCTAATAATATATTACTATATGTTTCATCCATAATTTTGAATCAACAAGGCTTTAAATTTAATGCATTTGCTCAAAAAAATAAACGCATTTACTTTATAAACCTAATTTTCATCTAAAAGAGATCACTTTGAGATTTATAACTAGTAGGTTAGTCTATAAAAAGAAAACAAGTTAGTGCTCTTTCTTATTTTGGTCAAAATTCAAAACTAATTATTAAATACTTCATTTTTTACTTCTTTTAGTTGATTTCATTTGACCCAAAAAAGAGTAATAAATTGATACGCTTATACTCAACTCTATATATAGAGTTACTTTTGTTTTTACAAAGAAACCTGCAACATTTTAGCTTGAATTGTTTTTATTTGAAACACTCATCATAAAATTTGTATGGAAAGAGCATAAACACATACAACGACGATGTATACTCTAACACCTCCAATCCTATGCATATTTTTTTTGCTTTACTTGTTGTTTACACCCGTTTTTCCAATTCAAGATGTTAAAAATTTTGAAGCAAAATATAAATCTTTTAATTCAAGTATAGAGTCCAAGAAGATGAAGTTGATTAATGATCTTCTTAAGAAGATCAATAAGCCTTTCGTGAAGTCGATTAAGGTAATATACCTTGAAAGTTCTATGTTATTATTTATTCAAAAGTTTAGTACGTGTTTAATGTTTTTTGATTATATGTTTGTCAATTTTATGCTGAATCAGAGTCCAGACGGTGATATAATAGATTGCGTTTTGATTCACCATCAACCAGCTTTTGATCTTCCTCAGTTAAAAGGAACATTTCCAATGGTATACTTTTCATTTGGACATATATATAAAAAATCCGAGCTAAAAAACTATATTTTACAACCTATTTCCATTTTATCGTATTGCTTTTTCTTTATTTCATAATAATGATAATAAACAGGACCTGCCGGAGTTACCAGTACCAAATGGACATGAGCAAGCAGAAAAGGAATCGGAAATTAAGCAAGTATGGAGTTCAAATGGTGAATCGTGTCCAAATGGAACAATTCCGATTCGAAGAACAACTGCAAGTGAAATTTTAGCATTCGGTTCTATTTCTAATTTTGGGAAGAAAATACGTCCAAATAACTTAGATGAACATGAGGTACCCAATTTTAATCTCATATGTCATAGTTAAACAATAAAAGAGTAAATTAGTTTATGGATCAATTTATTACTCATGTATATTTGTAGTATGCAATAGGATCTGCAAAACAAGGTGGATACCATGGTGGAAAAGCACGATTTAATATATGGAAACCACAGGTTACTGGTGTAAATGAATTTAGTCTTTCACAAATGTGGGTTGTGCATGATGTTCCAAATCGTCTTCTCAACACTGTCGAAGCTGGTTGGATGGTATCGTAAATCTTATTATTTCAATGATGATCTAACTACTTATCACATTGATTTTTTTAACCCTAGTGAATCACAAAAAGATATGGTTCATGATTCATGAACTAAATAGTGCAAATACGTACATATATGATGTGATTATGCTTAGGGGCTCGTATCTTTTCAAAATCACGTTTCTTTATGCTTATTGATATACGCTCTTATTTGTCATGATGACAGGTTTTCCCAAACTTGTTTAAGGATGATTCACCAAGATTATTTAATTATTGGACTGTAAGTTTTTAGTTTTTTTTTGAACAGGATTGGAAGTTATATAATTGTAGATTTGACATTTATTTTATGAGAAAATGCTAGCACACTTAACTTTTTAGTTACACATTTTATTTAAATGGCTACTCACGTACACGCCACGCCTATATATGACTAAGTTTAATATGGAATACTAAAATATAATAAATCTAATAAATGTTGCAGCCCGATGATTATAAAACTGGATGCTACAATTTGTTATGTTCGGGGTTCGTCCAACTTAGTAGTACACAAAGCCTTGGAGGTGCTTTACAGCCCATATCAACATATAATGGTCGACAAACAGCCATTGGCATTTTTATATTTAAGGTAAACATTTAATCTCGTAAGAATATTATGAAAGACTTTCTTTTTGACGTTTAAGATAATCGTTTTGTATTTGATTTTTCAGGGTAAGACTGGTGATTGGTGGTTGAGTATGGGACAGAGCGTGTTAGGTTATTGGCCCTCATTTTTATTTCCAGACCTTTCTAATAACGCTACTGATGTAACCTATGGGGGAGAGGTGATTAGTGTCATTGGTCCAAAACATACGTCGACCCAAATGGGTAGTGGTCACTTTGCAGAAGAAGGGTTCAAGAAAGCTGCGTACGTTAGGAACTTAGAAGTGGTTGATCTCGATGATAGGCTAAAACCAGTTTCTAATTTGAAGTTAATAACTGATAATTCCAATTGTTATGATGTTACGAGAGGGTCTTCAAAGAAATGGGGTAATTATATATATTTTGGAGGACCTGGAAATAATCCAAACTGTCCTTAATTAAGCAAGTGTTGAATTCAATCACTTCGATCCTATATTATCAATATATGTAACAGTGCAAGAGTTCTCTCTTATTTGTTATATAGTTGTAATGTTTCCATGTGAATATTGTTGTTATACTTGTAAATAATTGTATGTATATGGGGATGTATGTAAATGCCCTTTTTAAAAACGGATTTACATACATCCCCATGTACACATAAATATTTACATATTTCTCCAAAAATAAGTTTTTAATGCATAATGTACAAGGCTATTAAAGTAAAATTTGGGGAAATATCTAAATAATGGTGTGTACATGGGGATGCATGTAAATACCCCTAGTTTAAAATAGATAAAAGAACTTAATTGTTATTGCTTAAACTTGCGTACATCAGTTTTTTAGAGAACAAGTGGAAGATCATGGAGTAAATGGGTTAATTATGTGAAAATGTAGCGGACTTGATATTTTTCAAATAATGTGTAGCCATTTTCAATACTTTTATACTTTTATATAACCACATTTTGAGTTTTATATATTGTATGACTATTTTACCTTTTCATTTACCAACCTTTTTATTTATAGTAAAGGAGTAAAATGTTTATAAAATATAATAGATATGACCTAAAATTATGGTTATGTAAAATCACAAAAAGATGATTAGTGTACAGAACTCGGGAAAGTGTTGGGTTTTGGATTCTGCTGCTAAAGAGTCAAACTGGTGCTAAGATGAAACTGCTGCTAAGGTTATTGATTCTGCGGCTATGGAAAAGTGTTGCTGATGAATCTACTGCTGAAGAGATATGCATGTACACGAGTGGATAATTATAGAATAGATTGTGTGTATATTTTATACGTCTAGAATATTCTTAACTTGTGTAGAAAGGTATTGTAAACCTAGTAGGACTCGTTGGCCTATAAAAGGAGGATCCTAGGGTTAGATTGAGTACGTATTGTTTAGTTTTCGTTTACACTTCAAGGTTGTAAAACCCTAGCATTTTCGAGTGCTCATATTATTAATATATTGAAGCTTTGATTGTTCATTTTCTTGGAGGAAGATCTAACCTGGCCACCTTATTATCCATACCGAGCGAATCAGGGGAGTATTTGATTTCATTCGTTTTACTTATTCCACTTTTACATTCTTTACTTGAACATTGGGGACAATGTTCATCCTAAGTGTAAGGGGAGGGTAAAATGATGATACCTTACAGATACACTTTCGCTTGAGTTTGTTTGTTTGATGGTAGATGTGTAATAAAACTATGAGAAATACTTGTTAGTGCAATTTTAACGCCAAATTTAATTTTTTTTAAAACATTTAGGAGTGAAATTTTAGCCATAACAAGCGTCTCATGGATAGGAGATTGTATGACTAGCACAAAACCGTACCATTCAGAAAAATTTTCCACCCAAATATGTGAGGTTCGCCTTTAAATTTGATAGGAAAAGCATTTACTATTAGTGATTATGAGTGTACCAGTAGCATTTAGATTCTAGAACTTGCGTTAGTGATGCATCCCGAGACCGCTAGTGAGAATACATTCGTGTAGTAGGGTTTACTACATGATAAGAGGCATTAGGATCACCCTTGTGTTAAACCCGTATCATAATTACTTGACCATTTAAGTCATATTACTTGGCTAGTTAAGTCAACTAATTTTTCCCACACCTTAGCGTTGTACTCATTTTTAGTACACGAAACCCCTAGTACACCCCTCCGAGCCTATCTTTTCGTTTCTAACTTTAAGCATCTTACTTAAAGGAAGAATTTGTTACACCCCACTTAAATGTACAACCAAATCGCCTTAGCCTTCCGTGTATGCACTCATCTTTAGTGCATTATTGTTATTTGTTTAAACCCTAAGTTAATTATCTAATTGATTACATGGTTTCTAAGTCGAGTCATATCCTTGTACATATTGTTTTGGGACGATTGGGACTCATGGGTAAAGTACTTATGTTATGGAGTAATGGGGAAAAACATCATTTATTACCCCCATATGTACGTTAATCTTAAAGTACTCCAAGTGTATTGATTATCTTAATTCGAGTTATTAGATTAGTTAATTGTAAAGTATGTAAAAATTCAAGTGTAAGGGGAATGTTCATTCCCAATGATGTATTATTTTGGATGGTAGGGTAAGAGTGTATGCCAAAAAAAAAAAAAAAAAAAAAAAAATCTAGAAAAAGAAAAAAAATAGAAAAAGAAAAGAGAAAAACATACGGACTACCATCCCGTTTTATTCTATGTTTATCTTATGTTTTTTTTATTTTTGATTTATTAGCTTAAGTCGAGTCTAGTCTTGGCTTAGCAACGCCATATTGTACATGTAATTAACCAAGATTATTAACTCGCTACCAGTAAAGACTGCCTATATCCAACAAAACCGTGTATTCCATATCCATACACCTAACGTTACAACCCTTTAAAAGACCTCTTTGATAGTTTATCCTAGGTGCTTACGCCATGTGGTGGAGGTTTGATCCTTTCCCAAGCCTATGGTAATTTATTTTGCTATGACAGGTAGTGAGAGATGTTATCCATTTCCATATTGTGATATTACTTTATTACACCCGAGAGATGTGAGTATCTAAACACTATTTGTGAGGTGCTAGTGTATGACTTCCGTGCTTGTCTTTGGTCTTTAGTGGAACGATTATTTGTTGTAATTACTTTTATATTAGTGTTAAATGACACCTAACTTGTATTTTGATTAGAATAAAAGCGCATTTGCTTGAGGACAAGCAAATCTCAAATGTAAGGGTATATGATGAGGCGAAAAATGAACCGTTTTTAGGGGGTCATTTAAGCCCGGAACTGAATTTATTTCATCAAATATTGCCCTAAATCGTTCCTTTTGTGATTTTAGGTACTTTGGGAGTGAGTTCTAGAAAAGGAAGCATTTTGGACGTTTTTGGAGCATAAAAGTGAAGAAAACGGCAAAGACTTAATTTTCCATGCTGAGAACAGTACCTGACAGCGTCAAGAAGGAAATTGTGACGGCTTCAGGAGTAAAATCCATGACGACCCAGAGAAAACCTGAAGGCGTCAAGAGAAGGGCGTCAAGAGTAATTTTGGTGACGGCCTGCATAAGGATTACACGTGACGGCGTCAAACCCAGATCTAGGCAGTCCGAGAATTTATTTGGCGGCGAGATGACGGCATCAGACATTTGCTCTTGACACCGTCACCTCAAAAAATCTATATATACTTTTCTATTTTTCATTCATTAAGAGAGGAACTTGTGTGGAGAATACTAGGGTCGAACCTAATAAACCCTAGGTCGTTTGTAACAGTATTTTCAAGGGTTTTCACCCCTTGAAACCTTTCATGTTCAATTAAGATAAGTCCTCTTTCACTTCATTCAATATGTCTATGTGTTGTTTGAATATATCTTATGCTTTTCTTGATTTTAACATGCTAGGCTAGATCTTTCATGTGTTTGCTTAGATGTAATAAAACCTAGATGTTGATTATAGGTTGATTTCTTGTTTATAGTTGTATTGGATGAATGATTTCAATGTTAGGCTTAAGAAAATTGGCAGATCTCCATTGTGTAACATGCTTGAACGTCTTAAGAAACATGAACCGATGTGTACTAGGTTTTAATGGTTGTATTTAATGCATGAGCAAATTCTAGTGATCCCATGTTAGGGGCTTCTTAACCGGCTCGACATAGGAGTGAAGTAGGCACTTATAGGATTGGGGAAGTAAGTACGCCACCCCATGAATGGTATTAAGGAATACAACCCGTCATCCACGCAACTGTAACAAGTAATTAACCTGTAAAAGATATCTAGGGAGTAGTGAAACCTAAGTAAACACAATTCTCCCATATATTGCTCACACCTCTAGTTAATTTAGTTTATTTTCATTTTTAGTATTTTATTTTGATTGCATCTTTAGTAATTGGGTTAGTTGAATCGCAACTAATTCCGCCCAACTCTTTCAAAACCGAGATTTTAATTGTTTTTATAAAAAATATAAAAATACAAAAAGAATCATCCCTCATCTCTAGACCTAGTCTTTAGGTTTTCTAATCCTAGCGACACTATTCCTAGCTGAACAATCAGTCCCCCAGTACTTGTCACTATACTATACTACAACGATTAGGTACACTGCCTGGTGGGGGTTGTAAGCTTCTCGAGATCCCTCGAGAGGTAAATCCTGGTGCAATCCCTACGCATCAAAACACATGACCGGGAATAGAAGATTGTTCACATCATACACGGCGTATAATGGCAATCAAGTCATTTTTGGAAGCAAACTTAACGGCAAAATTGTCGGCAAATGTAATGTCCTTCATGACTCCATAGAAATCTCCAATGTTGAGCATGTTAGGGGTCTAAGTTTCAATTTGATTAGTGTGAGTCAATTATGTGATTATGATTGTGAGGTAAATTTTACTAAGGTAGATTGCACCATTAGTAAAAATGGTGTTGTGTTAGAAAAAGGTCATAGGAGAAATAATTTATATACATGTAAGTTAGGTGATAACTCTAAGCAACACATATGTCTTACGTCCATGGTGGACAACTCAACGCTTTGGCATAGGAGATTCGGTCACGCCAATATGAGGTTAGTCCAAAACTTAGCTTCAAACGAACTAGTACGGAATTTACCAAAGTTGAGCTTTGAAAGGCATTATTGTGATACATTTCTAGGAAGTCAAGGACAAACCAAAAATAGGAATATAAAGGAAGTGACAACTAGTAAAGTTTTAGAATTAATTCATTTGGATTTGTATGGTCCATCTCCGATCCAAAGTTATGGAGGTAACTTCTACACTTTAATGATCATAGATGATTATCCTTCACTCACAAACAACCAATTCCCTTATGCCACATCACCCTCCTACTTTTTCCTTCACTCACTCACTTTTTGTTGGCATCACATCCCTCACCCTTCACTCACTTTTTTTTTTTTTTTTTTTTTAATTCTATTAAAATTTGAATGCATGGTAAGTAATGAGTTGTTTAGGTGTGTTTGTATGTAATTTAATAGTTGTATGATTATTCAAATTACACTTGGATATTATTTTTAGAAAACAAGGATGGAGTTTTAAATAAATTCAACATTTTGAGAAAGAAACTTGAAAACCTACTTGATTGTTCAATTGTTTCAATTAAAACAAATCATAGGAGCGATTTGATAAAATGCAATTTGGAACCTTTTGGGAACAACATGGAATATCTTATAACTATCGGGCCAGTTCACTTCTCAATCACATGAGATTGTTGAAAGAACACATCGTAAGTTAAGAAAGATGAGTCGTGCAATGCTTGACGAGCAATCCATTCCACAAAAGTTTTGGTGTCATGCCCTAGATACCGCTTGTTACATTTTTAACAGAGTCTACATAAGAAAGGTAATTAATAAAACACCTTATGAAATACTTAGGAATAGAAAACCATCCCTAGAGTATTTTAGAGTATTTAGTTGCAAAGTATTTATACTTAACACCAAAGAATATCTCACCAAATTCAACCCAAAGTCGTATGAAGGTGTGTTCCTAGGATACTCTCAAACTAGTAAAGCATACATAGTGCTTAACAAGGAAACAATGAGGATTGAGGAATCTCTCAATGTAACCTTTGATGAGAGCATGCCTGCGCTTAAATCATCTTCTTCGGTAGAGGATGATGTGATCAATGAACCTTTAGTTCAAGATCAAGAAAGGTCGCCAACATTACAAGTTAATGATTCGGATGAAGGCAATCCTAAGGAATTGAGAGAAGCGAGGGGTCATCCTACACAACAAGTCATTGGTGACTTGAATAAAAGGACTCTTAGGTCACAAAACAAACAAGTATAAGTTTTTGGCATGACATTTTTCAAAAGTCCAAATTGCTTTGGGATAGGTTTTGATGCTATAACATGCATCTTAGGAGAACAATCTTTAGGTGCTATTCGAGCTTATGTGATTAAGGTTTATGTGGAGGCATGGATGGAAGATCTTACAAATGTCTTCCAAGAGGAAAGATATGCATCAATTTATTATTCAAACTATGATTGATAAGTATCCAAGATTCTACATGTCTATACTATGTGCTTGAACGAGATAACTTGACACAAAATTATCTTGATTCATCTTGAAAATTTTGTCTTAGATATGACGTTTCTTCACAACCCACACTTGTGTTCAAGAACTTGTATCCAATTCATCTTGTTCTCCTTATGTGATAAACTACATGTTGCATGCTTAAATTAGATTGAATAATGTTATCTTGTAAGAATTAAATGCTTGTAGTTTCATGCATGGGATATGATAGTAACTAACATGTGTATCTAGTCCACTTTGTCTAACTATATCACTCATCTCTTGTTGAATATCTCTCCCAATGCCATGTGATCTAAGCATATTAGTACATGATTTAGATAGGTTGAACATCTTATCAAGCATCAATCATTAATAACATGACCAACTTTTATGTGTTTAGTATCCTAACTACCAACTTATCTCATCTATAAAAGGTGTAATCTTGCTTGCTACCATGACAATAAAACTTGCTTAAAATAAATATCACATAAAACACATTCATAATGGATATGGAAGAAGAATTTGTTGGGTCATCATACCACTTTAACGATGGTAGGAGAATGATGACAAGGGAAGAAGAGGAAAACATTGATTGGGACTGATGCGTGGGAATTGCACCAGGCTTTACCTCTCAAGGGATCTCGAGAAGCTTACAACCCCCACCAGGCAGTGTACCTGATCGTTGTAGTATAGTATAGTGACAAGTACCAGGGGATTGATCATTCAACTCAGGAATAGTGTCGCTAGGATTAGAAAGCCTAAGAACTAGGTCTAGAGGTGAGGGATGATTCTTTTTGTATTTTTATATTTTTATAAAAGCAAGTAAAATCTCAGGTTTTGGAAGAGTGGGCGGAATTAGTTGCTAGTCAACTAACCCAATAACTAAAGATGCAATCAAAATAAAATAATAAAAATGAAAATAAACTAAATTAAACTAGTGGTGTGAGCAATATGTGGGAAAATGGTGTTTACTTAGATTTCACTACTCCCTAAATATCTTTTACAGCTTAATTACTTGTTATAGTTGCGTGGATGACGGGTTGTATTCCTTAATACCATTCATGGGGTGGCGTACTTACTTCCCCAATTCTATAAGCTCCTACTTCACTCCTATGTCGAGCCGGCTAAGAAGCTCCTAACATGGGATCACTAGAAATCGCTCATGCATTAAATACAACCATAAAAACCTAGTACACATCGGTTCATGTTTCTTAAGACGTTCAAGCAAGTTACACAATGGAGATCTGCCAGTTTTCTTAAGCCTAACAATGAAATCATTCATCCATTACAACTATAAACAAGAAATCAACCTATAATCCACATCTAGGTTTCATTACATCAAAGCAAACACACAAAAGATCTAGCCTAGCATGTTATAATCAAGACAAGCATAAGATATATTCAAACAACACATAGACATATTGAATGAATTGAAAGAGGACTTATCTTAATTGAACATGAAAGGTTTCAAGGGGTGAAAACCCTTCAAAATACTGTTACAAACGACCTAGGGTTTATTAGGTTCTACCCTAGTATTCTCCACACAAGTTCCTCCTCTATGAATGAAAAATAGAAAAGTATATATAGATTTTGTGAGGTGACGGCGTCAAGAGTAAATTTCTGACGCCATCATCTCGCCGCCAATAAAGTTCTCGGACTGCCTAGATCTGGAGCTGACGCCGTCAAGTGTAATCCTTCTTCAGGCCGTCACCAAAATAACTCTTGACGCCCTACTTCTGACGCCGTCACGTTTTCTCTGGGTCGTCATGCATTTTACTCCTGACGCCGTCACATTTTCCTTCTTGACGTTGTCAGGTACTGTTTCCAGCATGGAAAATTAAGTTTTTGCCGTTTTCTTCACTTTTATGCTCCAAAAACGTCCAAAATGCTTCCTTTTCCAGAATTCACTCCCAAAGTACCTAAAATCACAAAAGGAATGATTTAGGGCAATATTTGATCAAATAAATTCCAATTCCGGCTTAAATGACCCCCTAAAAACGGTTCATTTTTTGCCTCATCATACACCCTCACACTTGAGATTTGCTTGTCCTCAAGCAAATGCGCTTTTATTCTAATCAAAATACAAGTTAGGGGTCATTTAACACTAATATAAAAGTAATTACAACAAATAATCGTTCCACTAAAGACCAAAGACAAGCACGGAGGTCATACACTAGCACCTCACAAATAGTGTTTAGATACTCACATCTCTCGGGTGTAATAAAGTATATATCACAATATGGAAATGGAAAACATCTCTCACTACCTGTCAAAGCAAAATAGATTACCATAGGCTTGAGAAAGGATCAAACCTCCACCACATGGCGTAAGCACCTAGGATAAACTATCAAAGAGGTCTTTTAAAGGGTTGTAATGTTAGGTGTAGGGATATGGAATACACGGTTTTGTTGGATATAGGCAGTCTTTACTGGTGGCGAGTTAATAATCTTGGTTAATTACATGTACAATATGGCGTTGCTAAGCCAAGACTAGACTCGACTTAAGCTAATAAATGAAATAACAAAAACATAAAATAAACATAGAATGAAATGGGATGGTAGTCCGTATGTTTTTTCTCTTTCTTTTTTCTATTTTCTTTTACTTTTTCTTAATTTTTCAATTTTTTTTTATTTATATTTTTTTTGCATACACTCTTACCCTACCATCCAAAATAATACATCATAGTGAATGAACATTCCCCTTACACTTGAATTTTTACATACTTTACAATAAACTAATCTAATGACTCGAATTAAGATAATCAAAACACTTGGAGTACTTTTAAGATTAACGCACATATGGGGGGTAATAATATGATGTTCTTCCCCATTACTCTATAACATAAGTACTTTACCCATGAGTCCCAATCGTCCCAAAACAATATGTACAAGGATATGACTCGACTTAGCAACCATGTAATCAATTAGATAATTAACTAAGGGTTTAAACAAATAACAATAATGCACTAAAGATGAGTGCATACACGGAAGGCTAAGGCGATTTGGGTGTACAATTAAGTGGGGTGTAACAAATTCTTCCTTTAAGTAAGATGCTTAAAGTTAGAAACGAAAAGATAGGCTCGGAGGGGTGTACTAGGGGTTTCGTGTACTAAAAATGAGTACAACTCTAATGGTGTGGGAAAAATTAATTGACTTTACTAGCTAAGTAATATGACTTAAATGGTCAAGTAATTTTGATACGGGTTAAACACAAGGGTGATCCTAATGCCTCTTATCATGTAGTAAATCCTACTACACGAATGTAGTCTCACTAGCGGTGTTGGTATGCATCACTAACGCAAGTTCTAGAATCTAAATGCTACCGGTACACTCATAAGCACTAATAGTAAATGCTTTTCCTATCAAATCTAAAGGCGAACCTTACATATTTGGGTGGAAAATTTTTCTGAATAGTACGGTTTTGTGCTAGTCATACAATCTCCTATCCATGAGACGCTTGCTAAGGCTAAAGTTTCACTCCTAAATGTTGTAAAAAATTTTAAATTTGGCGCTAAAATTACACTAACAAGTATTTCTCTTAGTTTTATTACACACCTACCATCGAACAAACAAACTCAAGTGAAAGTGTATCCTATAAGGTATCATCATTTACCGTCCCCTTACACTTAGGATGAACATTGTCCCTAATGTTTAATTAAAGAATGTAAAATTAAAACAGGTAAAAGAATGAAAGCAAATGCTCCCCTGATTCGTTCAGTGTGGATATTGTGGTAACAAGGTTAGATCTTCCTCCCAGAAAATGAACAATCAAAGCTTCCCTTCCAGAATATAAATCATCTTCTTGTCATACATAACCTGTTAAACCTGAGAAAATAAACAAGGCAACCTCGCATAAAATCGGCGGCAATCTATATATGCTAACAAATCCTAGAAAACAAAGTAAGATATAATGCTTGTGGAAAGAATGTTTGCAGATTTCCTGGGGATTATAAAACTAAAGATTCAACAAAAACTTTAAGACTCCGTTAGAAAAACAAAACTGGCAAAATTTCCAGATTTTTACACGTGACGCCGTCAGGAATTTCTTCCTGACGCCGTCAGAAGTGACCTGCAGAAATCCTTATGTAAAGTTTCCGGAGAATTTCTGGAAAAACTTTGTCCTACTTCCTGGAAAATCCTGCAAAACATCATTATGACTCGATATAAGCATTTGACTCTAACAAATATGAATATACATGTCCATTTAATATTGAGGAGAATCATGATCGGTTTTGTTTCTTAAAAACATATTTGGGGTTTCACCTTACACTTATCTTTTGTGAAATACCTTTGGATGAAGTTAAGACTAAGCCAAACAACAAAATAAAGTATTTTCACCATTTAGGTTGAAACATGATCTACCAACAATAAAAATAAAACATGCATACGGAAGCAAATAACAATCAAACAAATAAAAATCACACAAAACATGGGTTGCCTCCTAAGAAGCGCTTGTTTTTGTTCGAGTCACGAGCCTGACTCTACCCTTATTTAACGAAAATAGGGGAGGTTTTCCCTACACTTAATATTAAGTGCGGGTGGAAGTAGCGATACACACCCTTAGGGTGGAAATATGCCTTATGAGGAAAGTGTGGTGGATGAATTATATGCTCAAAGGGCTGTGCTCCTATCATCATAACCTTACCTAATTCAATCGGGTTAATGGGTGGATTAAGATTTTCTCCTAGAAAGGGATCATTTTCTATCAACTTTGAAGGACTTCTAGTTGGGGATCCATCTTGACCTAATAAACCCGGTTTAAACCCATAATGTTT
>JARVZY010006630.1:0-25807 GCA_030686995.1 Artemisia argyi
TTTCCAAGTGAAATCCCCTAGTATATGAAAGAGTGAAAAAGTGCTTTCGTTGTTGTGGAATAAGAAGCCTTCGTATCTTAATATAGAAAAGAAAGGCATAAGTAGCTAATCTGAGTCATTGCGTCCTCTATGAGCTGGATGTAGCGACTTTATCTCCAGCTAAGACAGATAAAAAAAAATGAGAAGGTAGCCATTTTCTTTCTCTCGGTATAGCAGGCAGGATTAGAAGAATTAAGAAAAGATCTTTATGTTAGAAGGGAAGGTGCAGATGAAGTGGGCCTCTGGCCACACTACCAACCCTCGCTACGCCTTCTTTTGAAGCTCTAGTTCTCACGCCCCTTTGAGCGTGAAGCGGCTTGCTGAGATCAAATGAGATATCCCAGATAGGAAAAAAGAGTATGGAAGCGAGAGCGGAGATATAGGAAAAGGGAATAGAGTTTGCCGTTGAAATGATGACTTCTGGCCTTGCCAAAGGTCGAAATAAATGCTAGCCGCCAAAGTTCCAGTGCTACTGCTCTGCCTCAGAATATCTTGAATGGCCTCTGCCAACACGGAGGCCGCTCCTCTTTACCGTCCTATTACTCTTCAACTAGAGGATTGGTTAGACCGATTGGACAGCTTTCCTGAGCGAGGAAGGGAAGAAGGAAAGACATAAAATAAAGCAAGTAACCCGAAACCCTTTAAGCACGAGATTGGACAGTTGTGATTGCGCTTTCACCCATGATGGGAGTCTTTGGGCTAGGATGCTAAAGAGATATCTATGAGACTCATTCGGCTCACAAGAAGTTTTCCTTTATCATATATTCTTTTGTTATCAAAGCTTCGGAGTTCTATTCCTTCTTTCGCATTGTCTTTTTCAATGGAAAGTAAGCACTATTCTAAGATGCTACGAATGGAAAAAAAGTATCTTGAAATAGTCGATTTAGTAGCCTACTTTGACCCACTTCCTTAGCTACCGAGCTTCAAACCCCTAATATGACATTGAACTGACTGACTTACTTGCTTAACGCGTCTGTTCTGTCTGGAAAGCCAAAGACTAACATAGGTGCTTCCTATACCGAACATTCATGAATACAGATTGAGAGAGATGGTGGCCCAAACCTAGGCTGTGACGCTTCCTCTTGAGTACACAATTCAGACTTGAAGTTCGTTTACACAGTACGAGAAAGACAATTATAAAGAATGGGACTTTCAGAAACTTTTTTAGATTCTATTCTTTAATATAGCATCAACATGACAATAACATTAGAAAGTGAGATTGGCATTCATCCATCAATCGGGACTAGTCTTTATTACTTTATAAAATCAAATAAAAGTTTTTGAAATAAGTCCACATATAAGGGGAGCAAGCGGAGGCTCGAAAGCCGGAGCGCGCCTTAGTGATGGAGGGGATTCGCGCCGGATGGAACAAGGCGCTTTGAACCATAGACTACTGTTGCTGGAATGAAGGACCGCTCCGGAACATAATTATGCTGCTTGCTGGGCCCTGATGGTGGAACTGGCATTTTTGGGGGGAAGAAAGCGGCCCCCTTTTTCGGCGGAGTGGGCAGCATCGCTTTCTGTCGTGTAGCCGTGATGCCATTTAGAAAGAAGAGACCAAGAAAAAGAAAAAGCAGTATTTTGCAGATTCTTGACATCACTGGAAAAGAAGTTGAGCTGTAGGCATCAAGGTAAGGGACCGAGATTATATACTGCTGCAGAAGCGGAATCGAAAGGCTTGGTTGAAAGGTAAGGATAGCGTGATTGGCCGATTGGTTGGAAGGTATGCATAGCATGATTGACTGCTTGCGGGTCGATCATGGACCACAGCTACTTGGGTAGAGACCGCTGAACATTATTTTGATGTGATGGGCTCGGATCCTTTGCATGATTTCATGTGAGGAGCCACCTTTGACGGGCTTTTCATTTGGATAGATCCAGTGGGCCTTCTTGCATGGACTTGGGCTTGCTTTGATGAGGGGTAGGCTTGTTGAATTGAAGGCATACCGCACACTGCTTCAAATAGAAAGATATTGGTTGAATCTCAAAGCCTCGCCAGAAGACGTTCCACAAAAGCATTATTTCATCTTGTTCCTTGAGCAATTGAGGAAGCGAAGCGGGCTGCTTGTCTTGCCTCGAGCCCATAAGAGAAGTACAAAATGGACTAGGATGGTGCTGTTCTGCTTAAAACTAGGCTAGGAAATGGGCCTAACTCCACTCGGATGAGAGAGCTTCCTATAGGTTGAAAGGCCCCTCACGGAAGGAGCATTTCCTCAATCTCTAGGAGTTCGAAACCTTGCAAGCGGGAAAGCTTCTATCTCTTATAGAGAATAAACATAGGGGAAAGAGAACTACAAGAAGTCTACAACCTTACTAATAACTAAGAAAGGTGCTTTCCTTTACTAATGCAAGACTCCTCTCATTCTCAAAGTCGCTGTCTCCGTCCCGCTATTCCTGCTTCTGGAATAGAGTAAGCTTCTCTTCTTTCGCTGCCTCTGCCTCTCCTCTGGTTTAGAACCCCCAAATCCACAATGACAATGATTGCTTCAAGGTCCACCTCTTAATAGAAGACCCGATCCATCTTCTCTTGAATCTCGACATTTCATCCAAAGAATAGAAAATGGTTAACACATGCCGATTGGAGAACGTATTCCCTTCCCAGCTATTAGTGAAACAGGGGCCATCACTCTAATACGAATCGAAAGAATCACTATCGGGTTTGGTACCAACCAAGATTATCGTGGTTGAAATACCATCAATTTTGAATAGTTATTAGAGCTTCTAATTAAGTCGATTAAAATAATCTTCTGATTCAATCAGTCTTATCTCGTTCATGCTCCTCACCTGAGAAGCATTTCACTAACCACCTGAGGAGCAGTAACAAGTACCTCCCTTGGGGTCGGGTAGCTACAGTCACACACAGTTCCTGTACACAGTAAGACAGTAGCAGCAGTAGCTACTGTAGCGTAAGACAGTTACTCTCACAAGTATGGTTTAAACAATGTTCTATCGGTTTGACCAGGTTTAACAAGTTTGAAACATAGGGTAGATGGTCTAGCTACCCAACTGTAGCTGCAGTAGCTACACTGTACCTCCTTAGCCGGTAGCCAGTAGCCAGTGGGTAGGAAACCTTGCCCGCCAACTAAAAAGAGCGATTGAGAGTGGATTTCAGGTTCGATAGTGTCGAGAAGGTATTAGCCACCGGTGACCGTACTTTCGTAAAAGCACCATCGGGCGGTGGTTCCTCTTCTCTTCTTCCTCTTGAACCTCGAACAAAAAAAAGATATCGCCATCAGCTCGACTAAGAGTTCCGAATCAAAAAAGTCAACTGAACTTTACTTAAGACGAAGGAACCGAGTGCCAAAAAAAACCGGTTTCGCTTCAAACTACTAGTAATTAAGACTAAAAGTAAGGAAGTCCTTGGCCTGCGTTCATTATACCTACCCCTTTTTAAAGAACTTGATTTCAATCTCAACAAAGAAATGAAAGCATAACTCTTTGCTTGTTGTCCTCTTACTTACTCAATTGTGGAGGTATCTCGGGTGTCTGATCCGATCAGTCTCGTGATGAAGAGAATTCCGATCTTCCACTAAGAAAGGTCTCGTCACGACAACTCAATTTGTCCGGTAAACTACTAGGGGCTCCCCATGATTTAGTAAAAGGGAGGGGAGATTTGCTCCTCATCCGGGGGTTCATTTCATTCATTATGAACTAAAAAAGGTCTTAAAAACTTCATAGAATTCAGGATCGGCCATTTCATTTGTGCTTTCAGCAAGTAGGCGACGCGAATCTATTTCTATGCTTCAATCGGCTACCAATTGCTTGGATGCGTTTGAAGCCTCGAGATGACTTGCAGAAAAAAAGCTTTCTAGGTTTGTCTTCTGTCTCCGTAATAAATGGTCCATTTATTGATGGGCGAACGACGGGGATTGAACCCGCGCGTGGTGGATTCACAATCCACTGCCTTGATCCACTTGGCTACATCCGCCCCTACCCCCGCACAGGTTTCAGTCTCTATCTACGATCAGACCCTTTCTGAACTCCCCTATGACCGCTATCAAAGAGAAGCTTTTTCTTATACTATAGTTGCAAGTCTATTGTTCTCTTTCCGAATTAGGTGAAACAAAGCTTCAAACAAAGAGGTTGGGCTGTTCACTTCATTGATTTGACTTCACTTTACTTAAGATTAAAGAGAGGGGCCGGGCGGGCAGTAAAGGCTCATTTAGTAGACAGCGAGCGAGCAGCAAGCACCTACTCCTATCAAAATGAAAAGCAGCAAGCTGAACTTGAATTGAAGAAGCGAGCCTCTATCAGAGAAAGGAAAGCCGTTGCGCGTTAGCGCATCCGTTTTCTTGCTCGTTAGCGCCCTTCCTTCAGCTGGCTTCGCCTTATCTATTCATCTCTTTTTTCAAATGGAGATTTAGGGATCTCTCTTGTTCATAGATCTTGAAACCAGACCTATCCCCGGAAGAACCAACACTTAAAGGGTGTAAGCAACGGAAGGTTCTCACCCTGTCCCCGACATTGTTCTCCGACGATGTCCCCTGGGCGAAAGGGGACACCATTCTCTTTCTTTCTTCAATCGTTCCGATCAGGACAAGTGGGTTGGTTCGTTTCGTCCTCCTATCTACGCAATTCTCTGTCTTCGTTCGTGATCATGTTGGGCGAAAGGTAGTTGTAGAGGAGCGGCTGTGAAAAAAGGGCTCTTCCCCCTTTCCATTGAAGTAGGGAGGGCTTCCTTCCCCGCCATTCCGGCCTATTATTGATAGGGATTTTACCGATGCTGAAGGTAGCTTGCTTACCAAGCCACCCACTTGAGAAGCTGGTCGCTAGAAAGAAGCGACGAGGAAGCGAAGCTGTCTACGAAGCTTTGCTTCTCCCCCTGTAGTCGTAATACTCGGCTCGTCGCTACTTTGATTCAAAAGGTAACCGGTGGTTCCCGACTTTCTCTGGTTTCCGTAACCGTAACCATTTTTCCGATTACATAAACCTTTTTTTTGAATAGCGATACGCTCTAAAAAAAGTGAAGGATAAGCAACCATTCTAGAAGCGGTAGCTTCCCGCCTCCTTCATTCCTACTGCCTCCTTCGGTGAGAAGTTCCCTTCCTTTTTCTTTTTATAAAAAAAATGACTGATTGGTCTGCTCAGCAAACGCACAAAGTGGACCGCTGTTTGGCTGACCCCCTTCCTCCCATTCGGGTTGGGTTGACCCAGAAGTACAGTAAGAAGGAATGGAACCGCTTGAGAGTCGTCTGAAGTTCACACTTGGGTAAAGACGACTGACTTTGGAAACGGAACACGAACCAATTTCAGCTATTCCGGCTTCTTATTGAGCGTAGCGAAATCAAGGTTTATGAGAAAGTCAGCGAAGTTTCTATGATGTTCTACCTTTGCGTAGTCTCGGTCCACAGTGACAGTGGAAGGCTCCGCACCTGAGCCTCGTTAGACTCAGCAGAAGTGTAAGGTGTAAGTGAAGAGAATAGAAGAGATGAAGTCCGCCCCTTAGCCTAGTCTATATCCACAGCTGACGCAACTCCGTACCGACGTCTCACTACTACTTAATTAATTAATTAACGGCTAAACTTTTTCATAACCTGAGCTTTCCTTAACCAGTTGACCTTACTTCGTAACCTTAGCCTCCCTTTCTTTATAGTTCGACTAAGTGACTTCGTAACCGAAACCTACTTTTTTTCTTACTGTAGCATAGGCCTTCGCCACTTCAAACGGGCGCTTCGCCCCTCTTTTTTTTTTATTTTAGAAAGAGCGGGGCCTTACTTATTCAGGGGGGTGGGGGAACCCGTAGGAAGGGGGGACGAACCGCCGAATTGACATCTGAAATCGCCAACAAACGAAATATTTAATTTCGTATAGAAAGAAAACGAACCACTTCTATTCTCGGAGCCCACGGAGCGGTATATGAAGAATGGCTTTTTGGTCCCTTTCGTCCAGTGGTTAGGACATCGTCTTTTCATGTCGAAGACACGGGTTCGATTCCCGTAAGGGATAGGTACTCATTCCCGGCCGCTTTCAGTTAGTGTTCATTGCTGAGTGATCGCTCGCTATCTGGCTGGAAAAGGTGGTCCGGGACGTTCGTCTTCTTAAATAGGCTGATACGGAGGGGGACCCCCCCCCCAGCCTATATTCCTACTAATGTGATCCCCATTACTGATGGACAAATCTGTTTGGAAACAGAGCTCTTTGAAAGTGAAAACGGTATTCCCCCTTATATATAGCCCAAAAGAAATAGAATCATGGAATTATGCCCAAAGAAACTTAATGCTCTATTAGAAAGTAGAATTAGCAACTTTTACACGAATTTTCAATTGGATGAGATTGGTCGAGTGGTCTCAGTTGGAGATGGGATTGCACGTGTTTATGGGTTGAACGAGATTCGAGCTGGGGAAATGGTTGAATTTGCCAGCGGTGTGAAAGGAATAGCCTTGAATCTCTCGAAGGGCTTTGAGAAGAGGGGCAACAGGGAAGATGCCGAGAATGGCCGTGTCTATGGGGATTACCGGTCTTAGTATGAATCTGTTGCAAATGCATGTGAGGGAGGAATGCCTTCATTCAAATTTAAAACTTGTCGTCTACTTGAAGGAAATGTTTGGAACAATGCTGTTGGTAGATTCTTCCAGAAGTTTGATACGGATTTGGATATCAAAGTGCGTCTTTATATCTATATTTCTTTTTTCATATATCTCCTTTTTTTTGCATTTTTTTTTTTCTATCGGGGTTCTCCTTATGGACGAACTCCAACAGGCTGTAGCCCCCTTTCTGCATGCTTCGGGCGGGGGGGTGGAAGGGTTCAATCCACCACCGGCTCCTTCGGACAATTCTGTGTTGATTTGTACAGACGAGCCAGCCCAGGAGGTTGGCGAAGTCCCGCAAAGGGCTCCTCGAGAAAGGGTGCGGCAAGCCGCATTTGATGACTCTCGGGAGATGCGATTCGCGGAGAAACACGCGCAAGCGTGTGACAAACGCATCCAAGAGATTGTGGGCCGCGCTAAGGCCCTATACGCAAGCGGCAGCCTTGATCTGAATATTAAAGAAGAAGCTGATATAGAAAGAGGGGTTCAGTCCTTCTTCGCGGATCTTTATAGGTTCGACACCCATCAGAGTCGTGTCGAGCATATAAAAAGGGTTTTTTCGGCTATTGGAAATCAAAGGAGTCCCATTTGGCAAAAAATGAAGGACCTTATTGAAAATTAGTAGACTGGTAAGATAGGAAAAAAAAAGCTAACCGCAGGCCAAAAGAAAGATTGGGAATGCTCAGACTGAAAAAAAAAAGCAGCAGGTCCTACGTTTATATCATTTTGAATTCTGATTAGCTTCACTGCTAAAAAAATCTTCTTTATAGCGTGACTCTATATCCTTTAGGATGTAGAAATCAGGCTACTAGAAAGAAGTTGTGTCGTACTGCCGACAGTTATGGGACTATAGCTTGTACAAAGGCAGGCTTAGGAGGTCTCTCGCACAGATGGTTTGGTATTGCAAATTCATCCCTCTTCTTGATGGTATGCTATCAGTTTTAGAACCAACTGTTTGGGGTGTTGTCAATCAACAATGCTAGGTATGACAAGTGAGTATGACACCAAGAATTGACAAGCTAGCTCTCGTTCAAATAAGATCTGTCCCTGCTGGCATTATTATCCAAACCTTCTTCTCCTTCTCTTGATGTAGAAAAAAATCCCCTTTATTTGAGGGTAATACAGAATTAGCTCTATCTTATCCAATGGGAGACTTTTGAGTTCATCCTTTAGCTGACTTATCAGAGATCGAGAGAATTGCCATAAAGTGCAGTACTTCCTCTCTGGTGTATAGATCCTTACCATTTCTTTTCAACTATGCTTAAGGAGCCTGGCCTGTCTTACTTTCCTGCTAAACGATACGATGAAGGCTTGATAGTTCAAGTAGTAAAGGGGTAGTCAAGCTGTGGCAAGAGGAGAAAAGCAGTTAATCTTAGTACCCGTGAAGTCAGGCTTTTCTAGCTAGTAGAAGGATAGAGACTAAAGAAAGTTAGTTTACCCGAAGCAGAGAGAAGAGAAAGGAAGAGTGTCTCCATGTTTAATTCTAGCAAATCTTCTGTGGAGTAGGAGTAGCACCTAGTTGAGTAGGCAAGTAACTTCTTTCACTAGTTGAGATAGACAGATTACTCAAGGTTGTACGAGCAGGCTTCCTGGGCCACTTACCCCTAGCTTTATGCCTGACTCACTGATACGATAGGGCTTAGGCTTACTTGCTTCCCTTTCCGATAGCTGCGCCTCAAGGGGAGAACCTGCTAGCTCAGGAGTGGCATTTCACCCTAAGCACACCACTGCCATAGTGGGGCAGCCTTCGCGGGAAAACTTATTAATAAGCAGGATCAAAGAAGACTTGCTTAATCCCCCTTCTCCCGGAACCTTTCCTCGTCTATTTGGCTATCTCGTCCTTTCCTTTCCTTCTCCCCCTGAATCAGAGCGGAAAGCTCGGATTTCGCTTCATTTTCAAATTGCGTCTTTCCCGTTTTCTGCGTTCTGTTCTATGCTTGCTATCTGCGCAATCAGTCATGGCCTCTCTGAACTTTTCGTAAATAGTCACTCACTGTCAAGGGAGCCACTTTCTTCGGGCGGCAATTCCCATCATTCGGAGTCAACGGCAGCTCGGGCATCTTGACGGGGGCATTCCGAGTCCACCGCAGATGATTGAAGAAATATCGACTAGAAAAGAAGATACTACTACAAAGACATTAGTGAAAAATCCAGCGAAGACTCGATATGTACAGCTTCTTTTCCTCCCGTTGGATAGAGGAAACGAAAGTCAGCTCGACCAACCCTTGCTTGACCCGCTTACCTATGATCGGCGAATTTCTAAATCTTTGATCCCGTCTGATGAAACCGAAAATCATCATCTTGTTCTGACTGTCCCGGGAACTCTTTTCAGGCAGACCGAGAGGAGAGAGAGGGAGGAAATAACAAAGAATCATTCGGCGCGTAGTGAACTGCCAGATAGATCAGCACAGCTAGGGAAGCCGTTGAAACCCGATCATTCGAAGCAGCACAGTCAAAGAGACAGACCGAGTGCTCTATCTATAACTAGGGATGAGCTGACGACCGTATTCGGGATACCTTCACCTGGGCCAAACCCAGGCACTGGGCGTTGACCAGAACGGAGTCCTATTCCCATACTAAAGATAGCAGTCATATTAGATACCCAATAATCAGACCTTCAAAGATCAACTATGATAAGTCAGTAATTTCTTAGTAAGTCAGTTTGTAAGTCAAAGCCCATTGCTCCCCACTAAGGTTAGGTATAAGGCTAGGATCCTTAGTGGATACGTCGACGGATACATTCGTTTAGTGCGGCTGTAGTATCAGAGTCCGGGGCTTGACAGACACATGTCCGCAATAGCTAAAAACTAACGTGAGAGGGTGCAGAATGGTTATCGAAATCCTCCTAAGCTTTCACAGTTTTAGGAAAGGCCAGGCCAGCGGTCTCGCTATTCCTTCTTCAGTAAAGGAAAGAAGCCTTGATCCCAAGACTAGCTGCGGATTCTTCCTTTTATCCGGACTGACTCTAATCGTGATTTTGACTCTATTACTAGCGCCTCCCTCTGTCGCAATATAAATCGAGAATAGAGGTGACTTCGCTACCTTTCTCGGTGAAGAATATTCATTTCTTTCCAGCTTTGGTCACATAGGCTTGAACCACTCCTGGGAAACATACTTTTCTATTCTACGATCGGACTTTGCCGGGCATGAGCTACTCTCTTCTAGCCTTCCTCTAACAGGCATCGCAACTTCTTTTTCTTTCAAGCATGAGTGACCAGTCGATTCTCTAATTAAGATATAGCAGTCAACCATCAAGAAATCATCAACTATTTAATCGGGGATGAGCTCTATGGCTAATTCGTTCGGCTATTCTATGTTGTAAGGATCGACTTAAGCTTAAGCTAGAGCAGCTCCTTCAGCGGCTGGTAGTGAAAGGAACTGACGATCTTGGCTTAGTTTGCTCCTGGGGAACTTCATTTCTCGATAGTCAAGGTACCCGAAGTTAGGCAATCAGCACGAATTCCTTTAAATGGATCCCTCTCTCTTCAAGTTCAAGCTAGACTATAATATATACTAAGACAAGAAGGGAGAGAAAGCAAGTTTAGGAATGCCCTTGCTTAAGAGGAAAGACTTCTTGTTACATGAGAGGGTATGTACTGTCAGAACGAAAGGGGGAACGAACAAGCATTCATCTCTACCTCTCCAAGCGACTACTACTAAGTGGATATTCTTTTTGGAAGAAAGACCACAAACTATCACGGATACCTCTATAGGGTCTCTCCTTTCTTTTCTAAGGTATGTCACTTGTCTGTGAAAGGCTCTCTCGCCTACTCTACAAAAAGATTCAATATGAAAAAGAAGAATCACCTGGGATCGGATACATCTTCAATCCTTGAATGTCGGTTTTGCCTTTGAGTCAGTCAATCGATGAAAGAAAAAGTCGAAGGGGGCAAGGTCCTTTCCTTTATGAACCCGTAACGAAAGGTTCCGGTGAAGAGGTCTCGTAGCCAGAAGTCAATCAATCCACCGGTTCATTTTCTGATTGATTAGAAAGATCAACCCCGGCCCTAGTGAGAAGAAGATGGTTAGACGCCAATTGAAAGAGTGGTAGTTTTATCCATGATGACCGGGTGGCTCTCTTTGCCCTTTCGATCTACTTCCTAAACTAAAGGAAGATCTAGCTGTGGATGATGTCCCAGCTGGAAAGTAAACCTTTTCATATTCATGCCTGCCCTATTGGAGATTCCAACTATATATGCATTTATGCATTTTCTTTTTATGCGACAGGTATGTGACCTTAGGAATTAGGTTCGGGAGTTGCTTTAGCAATTTAAGCTGGCTCCAGGTGTCAGTAATAGAAAAAGATTGGATTGGGAAAGACCATGGAGGTTGACAAACCAGGGGAAGCCTCTCATCGAGAAGAAAAAAGAAAATAGGACAATAGCTGACTAAACCTCTGAGCTCTTTTTCTGTAAAGATCCTTTTCTTATTCTTAAAGGGACATTTCCGCACTCATTTCAGATCATAGAGGTCGGGCTTCAGTCGAACAACCTTCTCCCTCCCTTCCACCGATGAAACTACTCTTGCAAAGTAAAAAAGTCGTATAACGTTCCTTCCAGTCGAATAGAATCTATTAAAGCAAAGCCAAGAGGCGATAGCGGATCTGTCTGAGGGCATCTGGAATTGTCTGTTTCGGTATTCACTCTTGTAAACGGTCGCAAACGCTCATCTGTCCACGAATAAGGTTCCCTTCTTTTATTCAAGATAGCTTTTATTCAATTAGGGCGAATACCCCTTTTTTTCTTTTCCGAATTTCTTTATTGAAAGATATGCTACTTCCCGGTCGAGATGTCTGAGGGAAACTTTTTCGGTATCAACAACTGTCGCAACGGTCCTGTAACTGTGGAAAAGGGTCCTGTGTTTCAATCACTTGAATCGGTTTATTAGTTATTATATAATATTATAACTGTAGGTTCGGCAGTACAGGGTAGGTGGGTGCAAAAGAAAGATAAGCTTGAGATGCTACAATAGCTTCAGCCTGATCGATCCGCCTTTAGTATTGGTAAGTTCCCTTCTTAGTCTCTATCGCTAGAAGGCCCTTTCTTTTTAGTGAAAAGGAAACTGAAAAAGAGCTTATAAGGTAAGCCCTTGCTTGTTCTTGTGCTTCCGTTCAAGATCTCCCCTCTCCATTCTTTGAGTTCGCATTAACATTTCCCATTACTCTGTCTTGTAGGGCTTGTAGGGCATTTCTATGTAGCAAGAAGCTCTGTTCAATCAGGGACAGGGAACTGAAGCACGAAGAACTATCGAGAATAGCGCCTTTCTTTTAGGCATATAAGTAAAACTGGAATGATACCCTCCGGGTTAAGCGATTGAAGTATTCATGACTTCCCTCTCTCCTGTAGTAGCACTCTATTTACTAGTACTGATTAGTACTAAACTCGCTTCAAGCTCAGTTAGTCAAGGAATCCGGAGATAGGTTCACCTGTTAGAAGTTTCGATCTATGGGCTTTCTTTATTTAGTAACGAGCTTTGTTAAAGAGATTAGAGAGGGGCTGTAACAACGAAAGAGAAAAGGTTTTCTTTTAAAGCTATGGAGTGAATTCAGAATTCAAGAGGAAAGGATTAGTTGTTTACTTTTATGGAAGCTAAGGCAAGAAGTCAATCACTTTCAGTATCTCTTGCTTCTTTGGTTAGTTCAGTACGAGTGGCAGGCTCAAACTGGCACAGGCAATATGTATATAATAATAAATAGGCGGTAATAAAGTCAAGCTTTTGCCAGAGGATGAGTCTTTCTCCTCCGCTGTGAACGCTATTATCTCAGAAGCTCAGGCTGTTGCACGCCTTACATCTCAGATTGCATCTTCGCCTCCACGAAAGAAGAATCAAAGAAGTCAAGTTCCATGGGCATCCTCCGAAGTCTCATCTCAATCCTGCGCTTTCTAAGGGAAGGCTTTAGCTTTCCAATCGTAGGCCTGGGCCTTCTTTCTTGACCCTTTACCGGAGAGGCAACCGTCTTGTCTTAACTGTCCCGAGCTGGGTTGTGCTCATTAAAATAGTTGTCCTAAATGCCCCTTTTTAGCTGTCGCGGGAAGTGAAGCAAACTCGACCAAAGGACAAGTCTGTTCCTCCTTCGTTTTCTGTTCCCGATTCAATCTTCACCTTTCCTGAATGAAGAAAGAGAGTGAAAGAGAAGATATCAGCGCAATAGGTACAGAGGGGAGAGAAACTGTCTTCGTTCGGTTCGGCAGAAGAAAGCCGAGAAAACAAATAGGAAGAGCACTAACTAATTAAGTAAATATATAAAAGCTATCACCACCTCGAGCAGTAAAACAAAGTCGTTATGGCTATGTTACTAACATAGACAACTATGAATGGTATTCATTGACAGGAGTGACCGCTTTCTAGTCGTAGTTGGTACCAGCCCCTGTTCACTTCAGCATGCAAGGAAGACCCTCGGGAAGAATCAAAGGTTTTCTCCTCTGCAAAGCTATCAATGCTTTAGTCAAGATCTTTAGCAGTCGATCGTTCATTTTCTCTCTCGGGAGACATGGCTTCAATTCAATCATTCTCTCCGGCTTTTGAGATAGTCCTTTGATAGAGCAGCCTGGTTGGAAAGGATCTTGTACCTGCCATGTCAAGGTAAGGGCATCTCGCATATCAAGTTACTCTATCGATTATCGATAGCGTAATATAGCCCAACACAGAGAAGGAACAGGGTCGGTAGGTAATTCATCTTCGTTTGGATAGCAGTACGGTACACGCATCAAGATACGTGCTTTTCCACTCGAACCATAACCGGAACTGTAACCTCCATCTAGACCTAAACCTGACACCCGCATACCGCATATGCCATTGGTTTGTCGGTCGTTGTGTAGAAGTTCATTCGTGGTAAGCCACGTAAGGAAGGGCTCGCCGGTACCTTACAATTATTTGAAAGAGATTCACGTCGCCAGGGAGTACGTGTCACGAACGATTCGTTGGTCGGGTATAGGCGAAGACGGCTTGATAACGTCACTTCTCGGCGGAAATAGCAAGGGAGTAAGGATAGCGGATCACTTTCTGTTTCAGAAAACCGTTTTCGGGGACAGTCCATCCGAAAGAAATTTTTCAAATTGAATAATTCGGAAGAGAGGAAAGCAAAAGGCCAGGCATTGGACTAGTGGAATGAAACCTTATCCCATTATGGAGTGAGAACCCGATATTCTTTTATCAAAAGACATGGCCTCCCCTAATGGACTTTGGAACAGATACACGAGCCACTATCTTAGAGACCATCTTTCTTGATCGAAGCCCCATCCAAAGGTATACGCTTTAAAAGAAAGATACACCAATCATGTGCGGGACGAAGCAAAGCATTCGGGATAGTGAAAAACTCGCAACTTCCCCGATCTTTCCTTAAACCAACCCCAATGGGAAATTTACTCAATAGGCTGCTCTCTCTGAGTGACTAAGGAAGTCGGAATGATCCCAAAAGAAAGAAGATAAAAGATCTCTCAAGACCGATTCTCTCTATCTCTTTAGCCCCACTGCCAAATGAATGTGTTCTTCCTATGGCCATTTCCAGGCCTTTTTAGGCCAGTCAACATGCATATAGGTTAACTCTTTGATCTGCAGAATAAGGCCTACGAGCTCTCTCTTTTCTTTTATGGCAGAGATCTCTCCACACCAAGGAACCAAATCACAATGGATCGAACAACTGGAAATGATAACAGAATGCATAGGTCATTAGAAGGAGTTCCAATAAGCGGATAAATATAGTATATCACCTTACTTCTTTCGTCTATGAGGAAGAAATAAAATGGAAGAACCCGCGGATATGTGCAAAACTTCAATTCTTGTTAGCCGGAAAATGGCTCGTGGTAAAGACAAGATATACTTTGACCAGACGTGCTCGGAATCTTTTTGTCGATTCGGGGGAAGTTCTCGTTCCTTCACCTCTACAATTCGGTAAAGCGGCTTCGCCTCCTCGCTTTTGTTCAATTATAAATAAATAACCACTTTAATGGAGATTTATAGCATCATTCAAGTAAATACAGATTAAGATCGTAAAAACATAAGCTTGTAATATAGCTACACCTAATTCCAGACCTGTTAATGCAAGAACTATAAATAAAGGACCAAGATCCCCTATAAAAAACAAAATATCATTCATACATAGCATAGTCCAAGCGAACCCACTTAAAATCTTTACTAAACTATGACCGGCCATCATATTAGCAAATAAACGTATTCCTAAGCTTAATGCGCGAAAACAATAAGAAATTAGCTCAAGGAGTACTAAAAAGGGTGCTAACGGCAGTGGGACTCCTGCGGGTAATAAGAAGCTTAAAAAATGAAGCCCATTTCTTTGAAATCCCACTATAGTAATGCCAATAAAAAGAGAAAATGAGAGACCTAAAGTAATGAGAAAATGACTTGTAACTGTGAAGCTATAAGGTATCATACCCTGAAGATTACAAAATAACAAAAAAGTAAAAGTGACCAAGATGCAAGGGAAAAACTTTTGTTTAACATTTCCGGAAAGACCGCCTATTTGTTCGTTTACCAGGTTCAGCACGAAATCATAAATAAGCTCTACCAAGGATTGCCAAGCATTTGGTACTAAGTTTCCTCCTCCTTTTTTAGTAACAAAATGAATCAGAAGTAGGACCAAACTGAGAGTTAGCAGCATAAACAAAGAGGAATTTGTGAATGAGAAATACAAGTTTCCTATCTTCATAGGAATCAATGGGAGAATGGAAAATTGCTCAAGTGGGCTGTTGGGCGTAATCGTAAGAAACACTTTTCATTTCATCCCTGTAGTTCCGCTTCTTGCTCTAAAAATTAGGAAAGACTTGTCGGAAATCGCCAGTTGGCTTGGTCCGACCAAGAAAGGCATGGGACTCTTTGGGCATTTGGATCCTTCCTCTCGACAAAACAGAAAAGAAAAAAAAGAAAGAATCCACACATCACAAGAAATTGAGAGTTTCTAGTAATAGTAGATACGTTTGACTTTCAACGCCTAGCCAACACAGATCGTGATACATCGCCGCAAGCAAGTGCACGTTGTCCCCCGGCACCAAGGCGTCTATGACGTCATAGGCATTCTTTCCGGGCGGCAAGACCACATTATTCTCGTGAAAGAGCGGCGTTATGACTCTTTCGCTCAGCTGCTCCTTTATGGTATTTGCAACTGACTCATCCACTTTCTCCGTATAGTTGTGGATTGTTAAATTGCGTAGCCGGGCGACTCGCCAGCTGGCTATGATTTGGAGAGCTGTGGGTAACGCTAACCCCGAAAGAAGTTGGAGGGTATACTCTAGGATGGTATCGGACATCTCAATGTAATAAAGACTTTTTGAGAAATTCAAATGTTAGAACTCCAGTACGTATGAAACCAAAAGAAAAAAAAATGCAATTCTTCCGAACCCATCCACGAATAGCTAGAAAACCCTTTTTCTTTATTTACGATAATTTATGTGCTTCGGTGTTTTTCCACTTGGCTGTACAACATGAGTTTCAGGCCGACAATGAAAAACTCCACCAAAAAGTCTTCGGGTAGATTTGGGATTTGATTAGATAACGTTAAAACTTTGTTTGGAAGTAAGAAATGGTTTACGTTTGTCGTAGCCAATCCTGTTGGCGCTTTGAACTGAAGTATGAACGAACGCCCTCATCTTCGGGTGACTCTCGTTTAGAGGAAATTGGAACCTACCCACTTCTTTAGGCTCCCCACCTTAAATGGGCTGGGCTCTACTTCGCAAATGAAATTCATAAAAGCCCGTTGCAAGCACCTTTCGAGGAAAGGCAGGGCACACATCGCTTTCTTCTTCAATCTATCATCTGGATAGAGACCTATTCCTCGCCATAACTGGACAATTCTCTTCTTGGGGCATAGAGAGTCAGCTAAATGCACAGGTAGGCCCTTTTGACCCTTTAGGAGGAAAGCGAGTTAGCTGGTACGGTCGGACCCAGAAAGAAGAGAGGAGGGTTCACCACCAGTCAAGAAAGGAAAAAGTTGGTTCAGCATGGCAAGCGCAACCTCTCGCCTAGATCGAGATCCTTGGATAGAAGATCTCAATGCAACCTCTTCGTTATCATATCTATCAAAGCTGCTTTCCACTCTTTTCCCGGGTGGAGCTTCTTTAAACGCAGCAGGCCCCCGCGAGTAGTCGAACAAATGAGAGGTTGTCGACGAAGGGGTCAAAGGTTGCGCTTGCGACAATCCGAAGGTTGCGCAAGACCCCTTCAACCTCGCCCGCGTGTTAGCTTGCTTGTACTATCGCTCGCCTGCCTGACCTGCTTTCTGGCTAGCTTCTTTATGGCAAGCGCTAGCGTAACCTAGCTAGCGCTACATCTTGCTAACGTCGTCTGAATTGCCTTGCAAGCGCTACATCTATATGGCAAGCCCACGTCGCCTTCGTCTCCCATTGTAGTCGCCTTCTTCATACGGCAAGCGCTACCCGTCGCTTGCACTACATTGTCTGACGATAACCTTGCCTGACCGCTTCCGCTCTGACTGAGCTGACCGTCGCACCTGACTTCTATATCCCATTATCCATAGATCTCCTTCCTTATCGTTGCCGGTCTAAGCAGAAGGTTGCTAAGTCAGATGTCTGGTGAACACATTCGTAATGAGTATGGGTCTAGTAGGTGTACTAGGAAGGAAGCGAGGTACTGAGTTTAGCGTCGACAAGACAAGTAGTGGATCTTTATTATAATGATATGGGATGGGAGACAGTCAAAGCATCAGTCTCAGCATCAACAGAAGAAAAGGACTGACCGACCGCCGTTCAAGAGAGATCCCGAAGGCTCGAACTTTTTGCTAGCTTTGAAACATGGGCCGAAGGAAAGAGGAAGACCAAACAAAGTCGCGGTCAAAGCAAAGAAAAAGATGCCAAAAAAGATTCACTTTAGCTTCTAGCTCGCTTAGTGTAGGTTGCTTGCAATCCTGACATCCCGAGTGACTGTTTGGGGGATTGATTACGTGGCTGAATCTCCCGTTAAGGAGCTTTCCTACGTTCCTGTCCTTGATGTCTCTCTCATTCCGAGGTGAGGGTGAGGTTGCTTGCAATACTTTCGATAGCTGGCTCGGCCGAACGGAATCACCGATCTAGATACTAGATAGAAGGGTCGTTCACTCCCTATTCTTTGAGAGGTTGCTTGCGACGGTAGCATTAGCTAGGCAATCAAGGCAGGTCGAACAGAGTCAGTCCTAGGGCGAAGATCATCGGATGGAAAAATGGATTGAGCTGGCTAATCACTTGATGACCCGGTGGAGAATGGGAACAGAGAGGCGCTCCCATAAACGAATGAATGGGACTCCTGGTCCTGATCGAACCAGAGATTCCGACAACCCGGGGAATCAGCAGAAAGAGATGGGTCGGATACTGGAATCTGCCTAAAAGTCCTTACTTTTTCGAGGCAGGGCTTCGATCCGTATCTGGCCAACTCCTCGAACTGCTGGGTGCGACATATTCATGGACTGGCAAAGCGAACTCTCAATTTGATCAGGAGAGCCTAGAGAGCTCTCTATCTTTCCCCAAATTCCGACTAGCGCGGTTCTTTTTCTCGACCAATTTGAATTCTAATTTTTTTTATTTTAAGTTAAGTAGAGTAGTAAGTAGCTAGGCGGGTTTCAGCGCATGCTGCATTTAGAATCTCCAAAGAAATTAGAAGCGCCTATGATAGCGTATGATTTTTCCCATTTGTGACCGACGGTTGCTTGCAAGAGGTGGCGATCAGCAGTGTTCCAAAGCGCCATAACGACGATAACGCTAGACCGTAATATAGGCTTGCGAAGCAACCACTCGTTGTTCCCCTTGGTAACCTTGCTCCGCAACCATCGAGTCGGCCTTACCAAACCAAAGACAACTAGTGTTCCCAAAGACGGAAGAACGACATGCGACGGAACAAGACGGTAAAGCAACCACTCGTTGTCGTTTAGTTGTCCGTCACTCGTAGTCTCTGCGTCAGAGGTGGTTGTTCGGAAGGGTTTGACAACGTAACAGACAGCTAGGCAGTTACTACGCAACACACATTGGGGTGGTGCAACAATGGAACGACTAGTAGTCTACGAGGTGTTACGGAACAACTACCCGACGAGTGGTAATAACGACAACTACAGTAGGTTTGACAGTAGCGTTAGGACGACTGGTTCTCGTAGTTGTATTGCCCTAACGCAACGACTCAAACAACTACGAGTGCTCCCAAGACGATGAGACGCATGCGCTATACCGTCGAGTATTGCTTGCGAAGCAACCGCAACTCGTTGTAGGTCCTCCACTTACATTACAGTCGAGTAGCTTTCACCCCTTCGCTTGCAATGTGCGGTTGGTTTACCTAACGCATGGCTTCCCCAACGCCAATAGTCGCATGAGTTCTCCTAGACCATAACCCATGCCTTGAAACAAACCGCATGATGCGTTCCGGAGTTGCCGTAGTTCTGTTACCGCCTTGTCGTCTTGGGTTGGGAAGGATACGACAGGCTCAATTCAAGGACACTCAATTTCAAGCTCAATTTAAGGCTTTCGAAGCTCTGACGCTTTCTGTCGCATTTGTTCTATCTTTTGTTTACCTATCATTTTCACTTTCTTTAACCGTACTTAGGTAGCTCTTCGTTCGTTCGGCAGAGGCGTAGAGCTATCTACTTGGTCGCGACTGGCTCTGCTACGCTAGGTTCCCCCTATGGCGCTACGCATCGTTCCCTTCGGTCGAGCGAATCCCATTGTTCCGGTCCGAGAATCCTTATGTCTGAGGTCGAGCAGCTACGCTCTCGTTGGTCGAGGTTAGATCCTCGTATGTCGCCACTCTCGTCACTGGGCGTTGTCACTGATGCCCTGTTATCTCAGGACACTCTGCCAGGTTCTTCCTTGTTGACCGGCCTTGTGATTCTCGTTATAGAATGTAGTGCCCGACAGTTTCAAAGAACGGGTGAAGTCTCGGGATCCGCTCTAGTCGAGTAAGAGATTTCCCCTGTAGAGTAGTCTCCGTATCAGTCCATGGGCTAAGGTGCAATTGCCTTCTTAGAGCCAGTAACTTCGTACTGAAAATTGGAGAAAAAAGAGTTACAGAGGCATCTTCCATTCATATCGATTTTGGTTTTTCTGCACCATATTTTGATCTCCCTTTTCTTCGATCCGGAATTCCCAACAAATCCTTGACTCCTCGAATACAATGGGATTTCACACCTGGCGAATCTTTCACTCTACCTCCTCTTATTAAGACTATAGAATGTTCCTGCGAATTATGACCTTCGCCCGGAATGTGAGCAAATATATCATGTCGATTGCTCAACCGTACTTTGGCTATCTTACGTGGAGCTGAATTAGGTTTTTTCGGTGTTCTCGTCGGTACACGCGGGCGTACTCCTTGCTTCTGGGGACATTGATCCGAAGCTCGAGTACGGTCCGTGCGCCGTTTTTCTTCTCTACCATGACGAATCAATTGATTTAATGTAGGCATCGCTCTTTACTTTTGTCCTTCCCCCCGAAGGATTTGAGCCCTATCACTAGTGGTTACTCCCGATCCGAAGCACCCCTTTTCCATTCATAGAGAGATCCAATCGTCAAAATCAATAAAAAGGCCATCATGGACCAAGATCCAAAGGGATCAATCTTGTTGGGAGGTACTGCCCAAGGAAAGGAAAAGGTGACTTCCGGATCAGGGATAATAAATAAAATAGAAACAAGATAAAATCGTATATCAAAACGACTTCTGGCATCACCGAAAGGATCGAAACCACATTCGTAGGCCGACAATTTTTCTGGATAGGTCGAACTATTGGAAGCAAATGGAAAAGGAACACCGAGTGGGATCAAAGAAACTAGCGGACTGATCACTAAATAGATACAAATAGGTGCAAATTCTGACATCACCACAGCCCACTTTGTTTTCTCGCTCCTTGCTCGCGGAGCGGCATACCGAAAAAAAGATAGGATTTGAATCGATGACTTAAGCCCTTGCGCTATTCCCCCCCGATCGCATCGTAGATAGCAGTCAGAGCCAGTACGCTTTCTAGAAAATGCGTTCTCTGATATAGGCGGGCCCATCCCTTCTGAGCCCTTGCCTCACCAGAGCTAAAAACTCTAGTTCCGACGTGTCTCGTTGGTCTACGTCCAACGGGTAGAGCCGGTCCAGTCGGTCGCCACGCTCCTCCAAGAAGTCTTTAAAGACTTCCTGTGGGTTGTATGGGGCCTGGTCGGCCAAGGGAGGATTCTGCTCCAAGATTCCTTGAAAAAGGCGTAAAGCCTCGTGCTTTTGTTCTCGGAGCAGGAGGTCCCTGTTTTCAAACTCCAGCACCCGGTTATATTCCTTCTGAGAGGGGGCATGCTCCAGCTGGAGTCTTATGTCCGACCAGTAGGCTCCCTTTGCCTTATCTAGTAGAAAAGGGCTATCGTCCTGCTCGAGTCGTACAATGCGATTTCGCATTGACGACTCCAAGCTCGCATTTTGGACAACTCGTCCTTCGTGGGACGGGCCCGCTTCATCGCGTGCCACCGAAGAATGAACGGAGGTGCCCTCCATTTCCGTTTCGGAAAATGGCTCCATCAACACTCCTATCGAGAACGAATCTTCCGTCCAGGAGTTCGAGTGTGATGGTCCCCCGGAACCTGAATTGGAAGGGATTATTTCCCCACCCGACATCATATTGGCTCCTCCGATCCCCGCAGTGACGAGTGCTCGAAAAGCACAGCCAATCACGAAGGCCAGAGCGGAGGAGCAGCCCATCTTGCTAGAGAGGGCCTTCACCCCTATGAAGCCTGCTACCTTCGCGACAACATCAAAAAAAAATGAGATTCCCCCTGTCGAAAGACAGAGAAGATAGAAAAGCACAAACAGAGTGATGAGTAATAGAAGACGATTCAGATCAAGTCTTCCCAAAATCGGATTTCCTTTTCGTGCCATATGCGCTTAGACTTTACTTTTTTCCCTTTTTTATTCCCGGTCCAATATTAGTTCTCGAAGATCTTCGTTTCCGTGTAGAAGCAAACTCTCCAAATTGATGACCTCCTTCAGTGATCTTACAACGAACAGGAGTTTTTTCCATTGTAAATTCGTACGGAGCAATCAACGAATTCCGGCAAAATAGAAGAAGATGTGACCCAATTTTCCTGTTCAAAAGAAGATCTCTCTTCTTCTTCATTCTCAACAGGAATGCATCAAAAAAAACTTCCCTTCCATATAGATCGTCGTGGCATGAACTCAGAATTTCTTCGCTTCGATTCCGCCCCTACTTCAATTAAAGCTAGCTCCTACTCCTCCTTCATCGTCGTTGGTCCTTTTTTGACATTGTATAGTGAGAAAGCTCACCTCTGCCTTTAGACGAGATCTTATATATGATTCTCGTAAACCCTAGGAGCCTCTTTTCCTTCTGCCCAGCTCCCCGAAAACAACGTTCGACTTGCATGTGTTAAGCATATAGCTAGCGTTCCTTCTGAGCCAGGATCAAACTCTTCTTTTGACTAGACTATGAAAAAATACGGGTTCTATTCTATCTGGTAGAGTCAACAGAATGGAGTTCCTTGTCTGTAACTCAAGAAAGTGCATCTCTTTCTCTGCCATTCCTACTTTCTTGATAGTTATAACCTATTAAGAAGGTAGGTTCAGTCCAGGAGGCTAGTTTGAAATGAAACCCGGACTCGCTGAGGTTCACACACCTTTCTTTATGAAATTACACAGCAAGCTGGAAGCTTGGTACTAATAGCCTCTAGAGTATAGAGGGGCTATGGAGAGGCGCGCAACTGTGCTTCCTCGCTTCGCCAAGAAAAGCACTTCTTCCTGGTTGAAGGGCGCGCTACAGGCCTACGCTTGTTCCTGCGCGAGAATTTCCGGCGGCCGTATCTTGCTCCTTTCTTTCGCCTCAGTAGTGAGCGCTGCTAGATCTGATTCAACTGAATATGGGACTTGGATAGCTAGAGCTAGGAGGAAGGGGCGTGAGATAGGCTTCTAGTCAACCGATTAAGACTACTACTTCTTTCTAGTAGACACTAGAGCGATGGACTGTGAGAGGAAGCAAGTGAAAGTTACTACACGAGGAAGTCAAGTGAAGGCAAGGACGAAGGAGATGAGTTTACAGACTCTGGAGTTGGGGCTCGTTCTCATTGATACTGAGGGAAAGACTTGTGTGATGGATGCTCTTGATGCCACTTGACTTGCTTCTTCCTTCGTTAACATCAAAAGGGAGTGTATTAAAGAGAGTGAAATTGAATGGTAGTTTAGGTCACTCTGAAAGGATATCTGCTTTGGCTGAGGTGCCTGTGAATGGGAATGAGCCCGCAACCGGGACTCTACATACAGAATAAGGCAACCTATCTCAATCAGCTAGAGCCATTGCAAGTTCATCCACTACAAGCTTACCGGACTAGAGATCCTATCCCTCTCTACCTTACCAGGACTCTACCTAAGGCCTAAGTAAGGCCGACTGAGTCAACGAGTTAAAGAGGACAACACGAAACAAAACAAAAGAACAGCCCGTACTCTCTATCTATCCAATTTCTTACTGAACTTGACTTATCTCCGAAATATCCACCATACTGCGATGGGACTGAGTCTGATCGATTCGGTTCAAGCGAAGGCTATAATTACAGTGAAGATCGACTTCCTAGCGTACGGAATACGGAATGGATTCCAAAGCCCCTCTCTTTTAGCTTAGGCTTTTGAGCGAGACTACGATATGAAGGGCTATCCCTTTTCCCGCTCGTTAGGACCCTAAAAATCTCCCTCTCCGGTATAGTCGACTGGCCTCGCTCCCGAGAATCATCATTTAGTAATGAATTGATCAAGAAGGTATCTCCACTAGTGCAAGATGAAGCCCTGTACTGTAAATAAGGCATAAAAGCAGGTCTTTTGAAGGTTAGTCAGCCGATTGAGTAGATTGCTCGTTCCTGTCTAGTATTGACTGGCCCTTCTATTGTATCGATTGATAGATAGCTGCAACTGGACTGTTTTTCATGACGGAAGAGGAATGAAAGAGGGAGAGGAATGGCCTATATCTAGCATAGGCTCTACTGGCTTGGCTGTCTCTTCTATTGGTCTATTGTATCGATGGGTACATCTATTGGCGGGGAAGACCTGTCCTACTCTACTATTGATTCCCTTTGGCTCGCTCTGTCCTAGTAAGTCCATCTCACTCTCCCGGGGACATGCCGCATCCCTCCTTGGCTTGATCCTTAATCGAAAGCGATCTCCTTTTGCTTTCGGGACAGAAAGGCATCGACTCCTATCATAGCTCCTTTCCGCCCTCCCCGATAAACACCGAAAGATTACTACAGAAAAAAATACCCTACGAGAGAGACTTCTTCCTGGTATAGTATCAACAACCACCTCTTGGGTTTGCTTTGCCCCCTCTTTCCGAGAGCCCCCTCGCGCATCAAGGCTAGAGTGGAGGTGCAACAATAGTAGAAGCTGGAGATGCAACAATAGCTTCAGCCTGATCCGCAGTAGGTATTGGTAAGTGTTCCCTTGCAGCTCTATCTCTAGATCTGTCTCAATCGGTCCTGTCGCAAACAACAATCCAAGAAAGAGGAGTTCAAGGCTGGCGAAGTGAATCGATTTCTTTCCTTCTTCTAGTTCTTGAGTGATAGTAGCTCATCTCTCTTCTTTCTTCTGTCAACTGTCCTTTACCGGTAACTGGATCAATCGCTAGCTGGAAAGTTTCCACTGTCAACTGCCGTAAGAGGTCCTTTTCCAAAATAGAGAATAGGGCATGGAAGCTATCTGCTATGCTATTAGAGGATTTATACCGTAAACACACAACTTCCACCCTGTTGGCTGTAGTTTTTAGCTTGTATATGTGAAGTATGTGAAGAAGAAAATAAAGGATATTTAAAAAAGAATGAAAATCCTCAATTTTTCTGCACAAAACAGGGAAAGAGAATGAACTAGAACAAAGCAGATTTTTTTCATTCCAGCACTACAAGCATTTTGTTACATGGGAGTACATCCAATAGGAAGCTTACACACACATAGACCAGCCAAACAACTAAACACAACATAACAAATAAAACCAAACAAAGACACTTAACTTAGCATAGGAGTCTATCTCCAGTAAGCATCGGAGTAGATCCCCACTAACAAAAGACAAAGAACACCATACATTAAAACAAACTACTTTGCGTCTACAGACACTTATTCAATTTAAACCCTAACTTTTTAAAAATAAAAACTAAAAGAGTCAGAGTCGCCGGTTTTCCTTGGCAGATTATCCTCACGGTAAGTTCCCGCTGCTCCTGCTGTAGTTTCCGCTGTTCCTTCCGGAAGCCGGAGAGTTCCTCTTCAAGTTGCTGGATTTTTTTTCTGTCTTTTTTCAATTTTTTCTTGAAGAAGGTCGAAAGAAAGACCCCCTCTGGCAATAATCTAACAAAAGTTGAGTAGTTTTTTTCTAAATACAATTGAGTAGTTTTAAGGGCAGATTCTAACCCTTGTATTTCAAGGTCAATAAGAAAAAGTTGATTGTCAATTTCAAAAAGTCGAAAGGAGAGGGCCATAGCTTTTCGATAGAAACAGGTAGAAAACTTACTTATGTTTTTTTGTTTTTGTAAGAGCACAAAAGCTTATCAAATCAAGCCTCTATTTATACAGAGTGGTGGTAGAGGAAATCTCGCCATGTGTCACGAATTGAATGGAAAGTATAATTCCGACTAGCTGGCCACCCCACTTTCCGGCGGTTGAATACTTTCATTCCTATTTAGTGAAAGTCTAATTCCGACTAGCTGGCCACCCCACTTTTATGCAGTTGAAGACGATCATGCCTTTTTCATGAAAACCTGGCTGGCTCTGGCTACCTTGCGGAGCACACATAATATACCCGAATAACATTGTAACAAACTTTGTACAACCTGCTTACGTAGAAAAGATTCCTCTATGCCAATGGACTCGTGACATCCATGTACTGAGTCGTCAAATGAGCCACGTTAAGAAAGCCCAAGTTATACGCATTGGCCCACAGGGTGCCCCAAGAGGGCCCGAATGAAAGACCCAAGCCTACATGAACCATCAAAGAAAGACATATCGATGGGGTTTTGCTTGTTGCCTGAATGAAAATGCGTCTATTTCTTTCAGACCAAATCAAAATAAAGATGTAGGCTTAACTAAAGCCCAATGCCAAGCAAAGCCCTAAAATACAAGAAAGAAATTGGGTTCAACTAAGCCCTTAACCCCAACATGAGGTGGAGCCTTAACCCGACACAAGATGGGACCCTATTAGGATAGTGGGCTTAGAACAAGACCCATCGGTGGATAAGATCACATCTTCATAACAAACAAAAGGTGTACACGTTCGGCCTCACTCAAGGTAATGGGCCAAACCTAACGAGTCC
>JARVZY010006631.1:0-25806 GCA_030686995.1 Artemisia argyi
TTGACCTTTTACCCAAAAAAATATCTATGATTAGCAAGTCTGCTAGAACCGAAGAGAAGAAAATCCTAAAAGAAGCCCTAAGAATGAAGATTCAAGAGACCCAGAGAAAGAATACTCATGAGGCCCTGAGCAATAATGCTCAGGAGACCCTGAACAAAAATTGTTCAGGAGGTCATCATCAAACTAAAGAAGAAACACCACAACCTAAGGATAAAACTCGAGCAAGTTAAGATCGAACAAAGAATAAAGATTGTGACTCAAGATGAAGATAAGAGCCTAAAACTTCATCTTCAACAAAAGGTCGAAGATAAAAGCTTAAAACGACATTGTTTACATTAGATCATGGTTGTAAATCAGAGTATAAGAAGAAGCCATTATGCTCACTTATCTCTGATAATATCCAACAATTAGTATCACATAGAACCAAAATAAAAATAAAAAAATTAGCCGTACATCATACCTTTGTTGTAAATCAGAGTATAAGAAGAAGCCGTTCTGCTCACTTATCTCTAATAAAACCAGGGCTAGCTTTATGTTCAAATAGGGGGAGATTGTTGGGTCAACAATTGACCCAAATGTCCCTGACAAATATTTGAACATAAAATAGCCCAGACACTTACTGATAAAGGGATGAAGCTCAGACAACATTCTTCAAAGAGTTAGTAGAGACCAACTGAAGATCCGCTTTAACTCAACTGATATAGTTTTAGTGAGTAAGGTACTTGAGTAAAGACACCGAGATCTGACAAATGTATCTATATCCCTGATGGCCTTTCTCTCATTGAAAACGAACACCTCACCAATTTTAATCTAACTGATTAAGAAATTATGATGATCAGCATGACTTCATCAAGGCTCAAGATTCAGAGACATCAGGAATCTAGGATATACTGATTAAAGAATACAAACTCATTGAACATCAATAGCAGAAGTTCAGGTCCTAGATATTGTCAAAGAGTTGTCTTGCAAACTTACTAAGTTCTTATCAGCCAGTATGTACAAGGAACTCTAGCTCAAGAACAAGGGATTCTCAAGGGCAGAAATACCTTGATGATATCTCAGGTCTCTGAGCAAAGACAAAGAAAGTTAGGTGAAGACTATACCGTTTAAGCGGGAAAACCCTTGGGAAGATAAAATTTGTTCCTTCCCAAGACACAAAATAAGCTCATGGGTACTTGGTGCTGTCAACTCCAGTAAACCAAAAGGACATCAAGGCTGGATGTCTAGGCACGTGCCTATCTACGAACAGTTGGCAAGATCACTATTCCCACTTAAAGCAACAGTAATCTCTCTGCTATATAAACCCATTTCAACAAAGCAAATTGTGTGCATTTAACAAGAGTAGGAAGTGAGAATTCCATAACATAAAAGTGTTAGAATCCTCAACACACTTAGAATCCAAGCCTAGCTTGATTGTTTGTGTCTATTAAATTGTCTCTTAGCGGGGATAGCCGTCTGCAACTATCCTCTTGAAAAGCCAACCAAGTCATTAGTGTGTCTAAGTGGATTCTTGAGTAACCTTGTAATTTCGCCCATCATGAATCATAAACTCATTCTTCTTTCAATGTTCAAACGTCACGTGTTTATGTTTACATTGTTAATTCATGATTTGATCAAGTCTAAATCAATAAAAACCGGACCAACATAAACCCTTGGTAACTTCATGAAAAATACCACCACCTCAAATACGCAAATCCCAATTTTCACTCCACAACCTATCCCTTTCAAAGAAGCATCATCTTCTTCCTTTTCTTTCTTTGCTTCACAACCCCTCAATGAATCACAATCCATTCATAAAGATCCCACTTCCATTCCAAAAGATCACCCTCTACCACTACCACATCCACCTCAAGTCACAACTCATACCTCCCAACAATCAATTATGGCTCAGGAATTCTCCACTCTCATTGATTTTCATCTTCTGAATGCAATTCTTACCCTAAAACTACAACCTCCACCCATGCTTCATCCCAATCTAGATCAAGTCAATGCCCATGGAGGCTATTTTCTGTGTTGCATTCACAATCGCAACCTATTTCAAATTCTCAAAAATGACCTAGATTTTATCACATATCTTCTGTTGCCTCCTGGCTTCCCGCCACATTTAAACAACACCCTCGCACCACCATTTCTTTGTAAACTCTAGAGATGGGAGAATGCTCTACAATAAGACCGGGACTTCTTTTGTTTATCCTAGAGACTAGACCATGATTACCTCTATTATGTAGGATTATGTTGTACTCGTCATACTATATGTATGACTTTATTCTCATCTAATGAATGTTTCCTTTTTAAGTTTATGCCCACTTATTGAAATATGCTCATTCTCTTCTAACCCACTGCCGATGGTTCCTTAAATACGCGGCAGTCCCGTATATATATATATATATATATATATATATATATATATATATATATATATATATATATATATATATATATATATATATATATATATATATATATATATATATAGGACCATCCAAGCATTTAAAGGACCGTCCCTAGTGTTTACTGATTTTTGTCTCTTCTCTTATTCTTATATGTATAATTGTTTTTATGAGTTAGATATGCATATTCTTGCACCTATATTTTAACTTGTTTTTGTAGCAAGATACCATCGCTCAATTACTTAGTGCCTCAACAAGGGGGAGCACCAATCAAGGGGGAGCGTTTGCATCGTCGATTTCTTTCCTCTCTAAACATCGGCGACACCTTTTTGATTCTACAAAAAGGGGAAGAAGTGAACTAAAACTCATTAAAAACTTATTAAAATATAATTTTACCTAAAATGAGTTTATATTTTGTAATCATCAAACTTTTGGACCTATTTTATATTATAGTGGTAAGACTGTAGTATACTACAACAGGAGAAAGGAAAGCAGGCCAATATTCATGATAAGACCCTCTTTACGCTCTCTCTTTCTGCTCGCTCCTGTTAACGAATGAATTTACTACTTGTGTCACTGACAGGAGATTGTTAATACAAATAATGTCAAAAACGTTATTTTCATTATTTGATCTCTATACGTTTTGGTAATCACAAAATGTAAAAACACGCTACCTAAAAATATACTGGATAAGTTTTTAATCGAGAAAGTTCATTTTGACTACAACATAACTTAAGGTATAAATAAAAAATTTAACAATTTAGTTAATTGATCAAAGAAGTTGTTTTGGTTTTAAACTCACATTTTCATAAATGTGACAAAATATTTTATGCAAATAACTTATACAAATTAATTTTCTAATTATAAGAAACGTTTTATTCAAAAGAAAATATTTGAAATCTGGTTTTTCCGCCCAAATAAGTTAAATTTTCATCAGATAAACATTTCACCACATCAGGACAAAAAGTGGAGCATCCTATGGGATGTTCCCTTATATATATGGGACCATCCATGCTTAAGGGACCGTCCCACGCTCCTCTTAGTGCCTATAAATACTGCACTATTCCAACAGAAAAATTCACCTCTTGAGCACTGAAACTTTCTGTCTTCCTAAATCTTTCAAAACTATCTTCTTTGATCACATTAACGCATTGTAATTTATTTACAAGTGATCACATCCATCCTACCTTAAAGTGCAAGAGAAATAACGCTCGTATTCGTCAAGAAACGAAGTGTTGAAGAATAAGCATTCACCTGATAACCCTTGTTGATACAAAAGTTGGGCTTACCTTGTTTGGACTCCTGCTCTCGTATCAATTAGAACTTTAGTGCTTGTGCAACCTGCACACTAAGAAAGTAAACAACACCGTTAGGCTTATCGTGGGATTGTCTCCCACGATTAGACTCCGGCGTGAGAGTAAGCAATCGGTTTAGGGTTTAGTTGAAGAGTTAGGGATTGTGTGAATCGTACCTTTAATGAGAATATATTATTCTATATATAGGGGCGCAGAAACCGTGTAGTTTTCTTGCTCCTTACTCTTCGCACACGTGGTGCTTATCCGGGGTAAGGATATCTATTCCGTAAATAGAAGATCCTTATCCTATAACCGGGTAGTTTGGTTGGGCTTCGAACTTCGTGAGTCCAAGCTATTGGTATTATGGCCCAAGTCATTTGTCATGATAGCCCACTCGTGGTGGGTTTGGGCTTAGTAATGTTTATCATTTGGGCTCGTGGCCCAACTATAGACTATACGTCATCATGTCCCCCCAGTCTAGTGTGCGCGGCTCGTAGCCGCGGATACTAGACTAGTGAGAATAGCGGTAAGCGTGGCGGGAAAAAATCAAATACTTCCCGCCCAAAAGTGGGAACAATGTATCGAGTCCAAAAATATCTTAAGAAATGCTTCGAAAAACGAGGAGAGTGTCCACGTGTTCCTCGGGAAGAGGGAAAAAGTGTTGTACCTTGTCTCCCCCTAGCCACACATTTTTGTTAGTGGGATCCATGTGGCGTCCCTTTTAGGGTTTTTGATGCTTATAAAAGTCACCGCCTCCTTTCACTGTGGAGCACATATTAAAAACATTTCCGCCATTTTTAAACCTTCCAAAGCTTTTTTCTTCGATCTTCTGTTCTACTAGGTAACTGCGTGTACGCAATTTAGTACATCTTGTTTATATCTTGAAAATGGTTGCTCAGTTGCACGAGTTTCGCTCTAGGATGGATGAGGATGACGTACGTCAGTTTTCTTCTGATTACTTCATTCCTCTCGACGTCCATCCTCAAGCACCAGATGTTGACGCTTGTATTGTCGATTTCCCCGATGGGAAAATAGGTTTATATACACGCTTTTTTTGATTACGCAAATTATCACGTACCAATATCTATATTTTTTAGCAACGTGCTCAATTTCTACCACCTCCATATCTCACAACTGCACTGTATAGGTGCGGCGAAGATATCCAACTTTGAAATAAACTGTCGGTTACTTGCCATCAACCCGACAGTCGACCTATTTCGTACGTTCTACCACACAACGTGGTCGCACGGGTGGGTTTCGTTAGCAAAGCGCTCAGGGCGTCTTCAATGCTATACCGATAAAGTAGATTCCTTAAGGCATTGGAGAATGATGATGCCGAGGGATGAGCGTCCTGTCCCTGGTTAGTATAGCGTCGCGGATGCGAATACAATTGATAGTAACCGCATTCCCATTAACTCCTATCCTGAGGAGTTTTTGGTGCATATGGGACTGAGTCGCAACTATTTTGATGGTGTGGACGAGGTTCCAACTTTCATCGATGGGAACAGCCAGGGTGGGTGCCCATCCTTTCTTGCCTTTGCCTCTATAATGTAAGTGTTTGTTTGTTTTGCTTGAATAACTAAGTTGTTCTTGTTATTTGTTTTTTGTCTGTCGCAGAGATGGACCTATTCCCTGTTGTGAAGTTGAAGGAGCCCAAGCGCGTGACAGTGGGGGTGCGCCCTCTGAGGGATGGTGAGGAGCCCATCTTACAGGCGACTGCGGGGCCCTAACGGTGTTTGGGCCCGTTGCGCATGAAAATTCTCCACCTGCAGCTACACTTGTTGTGCCAGTGCAGAGTGTTCCTCCTACTGGGGAGCAGTCTCCCGTGGTGGAGGAGGCGCATGTTGAGTCATCTAACAGCGTGGAGATCCTAGAGCCTGTTGCGAAGGCCCAAAGAGGGAAGCGTAAGGAAGCGTCTTCTGGTGGTTATGGCGCTGGCACTTCCAAGAGGAGGCGCCATCTGATTGCTGATGAAGAGTCTTCCACTCCGGATGATATGTCCGTTTCTGGCGAGGAGAAGAATCTGTCCAGGTCCCTACCTCTTGTGTAAGTATTTACAATTTTCGTTTTCCTTATTTGTTGTATCCTCGCACTAACTTTACCCTCTTTGTTTTGTAGTGACCATGCTGCGAATGATGATGCGGTGTTTGCTGATCGTGCAGTATCACCGCAGGCTGCTCGCGTGGAGGAGCCTTTGAAGGCAGCGGCGCAGATGTCTGTGCATGAATTGGTGGGGGAACTAGCTGTTGTTGCTGCTCGCCAGGATGAGTTAGTCACTCAGCTAAAGGCGCGGGCTGTTGTGGAGGGAGGTAACCTTGCTCAGAAGGATGAGCAGACTGCCCTGCTCAAGGCGCAGTTGGCTGGGGCGCAGGCAAAGGTGTTGGCTTCCGATGAGCGCGTAAAGAAGGTTACTGAGGAGAAATTGACTGTGATGGCTGAGCTGCAGCGCGAGCGTGGGGAGACGCAGCAGCATAGGTCTAACCTCGCCTGGGGGGTGAAGTACCTTGAGGAGAAGAAGAATGAGCTCTGCGGGAAACTTGCTGACTTTGGCAAGAAAGTGGAGAGCTCTGTGGAGGCGCAGGAGGAAAAGCTGTGCAGGTTGAGCATAGAGTATGATGAGGAGTTGTATCCTCATCTTATGTCCATGATTGCGGAGCGCAGGTACTTGTTGTACATTATCCTTTGATTCTTGTATTTTTTTCCTTCCTTTCAAATGCATTTGTTGCTGTTTGTGCAAGTGGTTGATCAGCCATGGCTTGCGCCTGGCTGCCATGGGCACGTTGGAATCCCCAGAGGTCGTGGGTGCCTTTGGTAAGGTGGTGGAGTGCGCCGCTGCTCGTGGCAAGGCGCAGGCTGTGGAAGAGCTTGCTGAGGGTCAACTACTGACCATTCCCCTCGCTGAGGTTCCTGACTACAATGCTGATGCCTTTGAGGAGCTTGTGAAGGCGATGGAGGGAATGAGGCTCTTCGAGCTTCTGCACATTGCGCGGCTAGAGCGCGACCAAGATTGTCCCATCTCAGTAATAATGGTGGGATTAACTCTGGGGAGGCATGTCTTGGAGAACGCAGAGGCTGAACCTGATTTTTATTTGAAGCCTGACGAGGCTCAGTTGCAGGTTCCGGTGTTTGCGCAGTCGCATGATATTCTGAACCCCTTCGCTAATGAGAAGGAGGTTCCTCTGAAGGAGGTTTTGGGGCGTCACGCAGAGAGGGCGGCCAAGAAGAAAGGTCTCAAAGGGAAAGCCACTCTCTGCGGTGTGGGTGCTGCGCATCTTCCTAGATCAGATGGGGTTGCAGTCAGTGTGGCGACCGTGTCACCGAAAGATGCGCTGCTTTTGAAGAAACTCCAAGAGGCTGGGAGCTCTACTAAGCCGGAGCGTTCCCCCAAGCGTTGTCATAGTGTGTAGATATGTATGTATAACTCGTAGTTATAGCGTTGTAAAAACTCGTGGTTTTTGTTTGAATGGAAGTATGGAACTTTTGCACGTATATCGTTTTGTACCTAGATTTTCCAAGAGTTATAATGTGTATATAACATCTTGTATTGAGTCCACAACTTATGTATTAAGTCCGTAACTTAATAAATAAACGGTCCATAACTTTAACAAACATGCAAGTAGGTGTGTAGCGTTGTACATTTATCATTTTTAGGAACCAAGTGTCTTGGTTTCTTAGTTCGTCTAAACTTGTTGTTGCGCATTCGTCGTGGGATGCATACTAAAGTCATAGTCGTGTATGAAGTTAGTGAGTTTGCGTACGAACTTAGGAGTCAATTGTTTTGAATCCATGTGGTGGTATGCAGCGTACTGCGAATTCCACTATTTAGGAGTCAATTATCTTGAATCCATGTTTTGTTAAATGTGCACAGTGTGCGTTGAAGTGCATCCATCGTGGGATGTACTTTGAACTTACTCCAACATCTTGACAGTAAGGTGTTTAACAAGGATACGTGATCCAATGTTGATGGGTTTGCAACCCTCTTATTCAACGAGTATGTTAGTAGGTTTACTCATCCTATCTGCCCTCGTGTGGTCTTAATATGTGCATGCACGCCTTGTAGGCAATAATATAAATAAACAGAATTGAAACATAAATGAATGATGTAAGCAATAATGTTGAAATGTGTTGTGGAGTTAGCTAGAAACCACAACGTTTTATTAATTCTTGCAAGTTAAAAAAGTAATAACAATTCCCTAACAGAAAAAGTAAATACACAGACATTAATTGAGCGCTTACTAAAGTGCAGAGGTGTCGGTGTGTGGGCAGTAGCCTAAAGGTAGCATCTCTTGAGATTACAAATGTTCTAGGTGCGTGGTAGCTCGTGGCCCTTCATGTCGCGCACTTTGTATGCGCCGTCGCTTAATGCCTCTGTGACCTCGTAAGGTCATTCCCATTTAAGTCCGAGTTTGCCCGTGTCTTCTGCGTGGCTTGCATCGTTGGCGCGGTATACAAAGTCCCCTGGTTTGAAAGAAGTGTTTCTGACTCTTGCATCATAATACTTCTTCATCTTTGATTTAGCTTTTGCTTCGCGGATAGCTGCCCTTTCGCGTCGTTCTTCCAACAGATCTAAGTCAATGCGTCGTTCATCATTGTTTGTTGTGACGTTGACTTCCGATGTACGGATTGTTGGCATTCCAATCTCTGCTGGTATAACAGCTTATGTCCTGTAGACAAGAGAAAAAGGTGTATCGCCATTGCTGACTTTGATCTCTGTGCGGTGGGCCCACAGAACATGCGATAATTCATCCACCCATCTTCCTTTATGTTTGTCCAGGCGTGCTTTAATTCCTTCACCCAGACTACGATTTGCGCGTTCTACTAATCCATTTGTTTGTGGATGTTTAACTGACGAGAAGTGTTGTGTAATGTTTAACTGCACGCACCAGTCTTTGAATGGGTTATCACAGAATTGTTTTCCGTTGTCCGAAATAATCTCTCCAGGTAGGCCAAAGCGGCATACAATGTTATCCTAAACGAATCGTTTGACCTGGTTGCCTGTGATACTCGCCACTGGTTTTGCCTAGATCCATTTGGTGAAGTAGTCAATGGCGACAATGAGGAACTTAAGTCCTCCTGCCGCAACTGGAAAGGGTCCTGCAATGTCAATTCCCCATTTATGGAATGGCCATGGTGAGGTGATGGGTGTTAGCTCTTGTTGTGGTCGACGCGGAATGGGTCTGTGGACTTGGCAGTCGTTGCATCTTCTAATCATGTCTCGCGCGTCGCGGTGCATGGTAGGCCAATAGTACCCGGATCGCAAAGCACGCGCTACAATAGACCGTGGTCCTGAGTGCATGCTGCAAGATCCGGCGTGGATTTCCCGGAGTACGTAGTCTGCCTGAAGAGGTCCGACGCACCTAAGCCATGGTTGTAGGAATGAACGCCGATATAGGATACCATCTCGAAGTTCGAATCTCTGCGATGTGCGCCGTATCCGTCGAGCGTCCTTTTGTTCCTGGGGGAGTGTTCCCTTGCTAATAAAATCCATGATGGGTGTCATCCATGTGGGATGTTCTTCCTCTATCACTGTGCAGATTTCCATCTCAGAGATGGATTTGTTCTTCACGGTTTCCACCAATACCTGTTTTGACAGGTGTGCGAAGCTTGTGGATGCGATTTTACTTAGCGCATCTGCTTTTTTATTTTCTCCTCGTGGGATTTGTTTGATGGAAAACTTGTCAAAATTCTTGATCAAGGACTTGGCCTTATCGAGGTATTGGATCATGTGTTCCTCTTGGGCCACATACTCACCTAACACGTAGTTAGCTACTAATCGTGAATCCACATTGGCTTCTAGGTTGCATATACCCATTTGATTTGCTATGCGGAGTCCAGCCAATAGTACTTCATATTCCGCCTCATTGTTTGTGGCTCTGAATTCAAAACGTAGTGCGTAAGTGTGTTCTGTTCCATCTGGGTTAGTAAGGATAAGGCCTGAACCTGACCCTTCTGCGCACGAAGATCCGTCCGTAAATAGAACCCATGGTTCTTGTAATGGTACGTCAACCGTTTGTGATGGATTATCAGCATCTGGCTTCTCGATAATGAAATCAGCCAATATCTGTCCCTTGATCGCGGTGTGCGGCCTATAAGAGATGTTATGCTCACTCAATAACACGCTCCACTTTTGTAGCCGCCCTGATGCATCAGGCTTAGAGATAACCTGCTTGATGGGTTGGTCCGTAATTACAGCTATTGGATGCGCTTGAAAGTACCTGCGCAGTCTCTTAGTTGTGAATACTAAGGCTAGGACCAGTTTCTCCATAGCGGTGTAGTTAGTCTCTGTCTTCCTGAGAGCTTTGCTTACAAAGTATATGGGTGTTTGAGCAGAGTTTCAGTCTGTTAGTAGCACCGCGCTGACTGCTCCATGGGTCGCTGATAGATACATGATCAGTTCTTCCCCTTGTCGGGGTGCGACAAGCTTGGGTAGCTCTGCTAGGTTTTGTTTGAGCTGCTGGAAAGCTTCTTCCGCTTCTGGAGTCCATCGAAAATCTCCCTTTTTTGTACACTTCGTGAATGTTTTAAAGAGAGGAAGTGATTTGTCCGCTGATTTAGACAAGAATCGATTTAGTCCGGCTAATTGGCCGTTTAGTGACTGGACTTCTTTTAGTGTGCGCGGTGAAGGTAGTTCGATGACCGCTCGTGTTTTTTCTGGGCAAGGTTTAATACCATCGGGTTCTATTAGGTATCCAAGAAACATGCCTTCTGTTGCTCCAAAAGTGCACTTCTTGGGATTCAACTTCATGTTTATTCTTCCTAATGTCTTAATACCATCGGGTTCTATTAGGTATCCAAGAAACATGCCTTCTGTTGCTCCAAAAGTGCACTTCTTGGGATTCAACTTCATGTTTATTCTTCCCAATGTCTTAAACGTTTCCTCTATGTCACGCACCAATTCCTCTTCGGTATGGCTTTTTATGACTAGGTCATCAACATAGACCTCCAAATTGCGGCCCACTTGCTTCTCAAATGCGTTATCCACTAATCGTTGGTATGTGGCTCCTGCATTTTTTAAGCCAAAGGGCATTTTTGTGTAGTAATACACCCCTTGACTTGTATGGAAGGCTATTTTTTCTTCATCTTCCTTGGCCATTTGAATTTGATGGTATCCTTTGTATGCGTCTAGGAAGCATTTAAATGGATACCCGCACAAGGATTCTACTTTCCAATCAACTTCTGGTAGCGGATAACAGTCTTGTGGACATGCTTTGTTGAGATCGGTGAAGTCCACGCACATTCTCCAGCTACCATCGCTCTTCTTTACCATCGCTGGGTTGGAAAGCCAATCGTGGTAATAAACTTCTCGCATGATACCTGCGTTCACGAGCTTGTGCACTTCCTCCAGGATAGCTTTTGCACGTTCTGGAGCCTGGCCTCGTTTTTTCTGCCGTATTGGAGGATATCCTAGTCGGATTTCTAGCTTGTGTTCCGTAATGGCTCTTGGCACTCCGGTCATGTGTTTGGGTTCCCATGTAAAGATGTTTAGGTTCTTTTGCAATAATGCGCACACAGCTGCTCTGCCCTTGTCGGACAATGATCCCCCAATTGATATCTCTTGGTCAGGATAATCTGGGTGGATTGCAACTTTTAGGTTTGTCACCTTAGTTGTGTGCTGTTCTGGAGCGCGCGAAACTTCATCTGTCACTATGTTGCATTCTCTTGGAGATGCAGTAGTGTTGTAGAGGGTGACGATCCCTCCTTCCACTGGGAACTTGAGCATCCCATGTGCTGTGGATGGAACTGCACGCATGGCTGATATTCCTGGTCTCCCAATGATGCCATTGTATGACGAGGGAGACCTGATTACCATGAAGTTCATCCAGGCTATTGTGGAATGGTATTCATTACCGATTACCACAAGTATGCGTAATTGTCCCATGGGCTTTTCACCTGTGAATCCAGTCAGCGACGTCGTGGCCGGAATTAACTGGTTTTGTATCTCAGGTTGTAGCCTCTTGAAGCAGTGTTCGTACATGATATCCGCAGACGCTCCTCCGTCAACATACATGCGGTGGATATCGTGACCCCCCGCTTGTATCTCGATGGTGAGTGGTTCTACCACTGCGTTGTCCGCAGTAAGAGTGGGGAAAGAGATTTGGTTTCCCTTGGAAAATCTTTGGCTGACTTTTTGTTTCGTATTTCGCTGCCATGATTGTATCATGTATATTGTGTCAGCCTTACTTTTTGGTATCTTTTTTTTGGCCCCATTCTTTTGTCTATCTTTCCCCTCTTTAATGTTTTTAATGAGGTGGTCCATCTTCCCTTCTCTCACTAATTTATCAATTAGCTGAAGTAGTTGGATGCACTCGTTAGTAGTGTGACCCTTCTGCTCATGGTATTCGCAGTATCCTCCTCCTATGCGCTTCTCTTCTGGAGTGCGCATAGGTGGAGGTTTTGGGAAATTTGCTCCTTTTGCCACGAATATTTCCTTAGGGGTTTTTGTGAGTGGGACGTACTTGTCGTTATCCCTTCCACTACCTTGGTTGCGGTAATTCCTGTTGCGGTTGCCACTTTGATGATTGGATTGTCTCCTAGACTATTCTTGTGGTTTAAAGGTTGAGTAACCTTTTTTGTTGTCTGCCGCCGCTGCTTCCCCTTGGATGAAGTATCTGGTGCGCTTTGTTAGCTCATCAAAGCTTTGGGGTACTTTATCGTTTAGCTTCCGTATCAGCTCTGGGTTATTGATCCCGTTCATGAACCCTGAGATTTTTAGTACCTTGGGGCATGCCTTGACTTGCATGCATTCATCCTTGAAGCGCTCCATATAAGCGCTTGTGGATTCTCCTTGGTGTTGTTTCACTCTGGCTAGTTCCACAGGGTTGTTTGTGCACTTCTTTCGTTGTGTGAAGTTTAGGCAGAATGCCTTCCGCAACTCTTTAAACCCATTTATGCTTCGTCGTGGAAGCTTGCTGAACCATGTTCGTGCATTCCCTACTAAGGTAGAGTTGAACATATGGCACCATACAGGTTGTGGCCAATTTTCGATAGCAGCCGCTGACTCGAAAATTTTTAGGTGATCATCAGGATCACCTGTTCCATCATATGTTTTAACATTGGTGGGCATGCATCTTCTCTTGTCATCTGAGAAATCGCTTATGCGTCGCGTGAACGCATCAACCTTTTGGCGACGCTAAGGAAGGGAAATATCTTCATCCTCCTCGTACTAACGTCGGTTTTTAGATTTCCAATGTCCCGTCTCTCTATCCTCGTTGTCCGAGGAGTTACTTGAAGAGGAGTTGTTCCTTTTGTGTCGCTTGCGCCGTTTTTCCTCGGAGTCCGAGTTTGAAGGGCTTCTACTTGGGGAGTAGTGTTTCCCAAGCCTATCTTGGATTCTTCTGCTTCCTGACCTTGAGACGCTTTCACTCGATGAGCGTTGTCGTCCAAGTCTATCTTGCATCCTGCGGCTACCAAGCCTAGCGTGGACATTGGTGTGCCTCACGTTGTCTTCATATTCCTCCGAGTGTTGAGAGTTAGATGCTGTACCAAGTCTATCGTAAACATTGGTGTTTCTCTTATTGTTTCCGCGCTCATAGTGGCGCGGTTGAGATTTTTCTTGACCAAAGTCTAGCCGGTTTTGCAGGTCACGGATTGACCTTCTTCTTGCCTTCTCTCGCATGAGACTAGTTAAAGTCTCGTAATGTTGGGACACAAAATCGTTTAATGTCACCTCAGGTGTATCCCCTTCTACTGCGAGGATGTCCGTCTCCGCACGGGGTTCCCTCTCTCTATTAGGTGCTCCTGGTGGCACAATGTTGTCCACTATGGGTGCCGTTTGGTGGGGAGTGGTAAAGAGAGTGCGCTGAATGTCCTCAGCGCTTAGGACTACGGTAGTGGCTTGGGTTGTCCCCAAAGGCAATTCTACCGTGGTAGGGATTGGAGTTATATTCGACTCGCGATGACTAGGCGCACTGGTTGTTCCAGAGATTGGCCTTGTAGTCGGATCTTGATGCTTCTTCCTATGTGAATCATCACTTGTTTTCTCCGGCTGCTGAGTCCGCTACCCTGAGTTCTTGTTTTTCGGCATTCTGGTCTTGAACTCTTAGTGTAGGGTCCCACGGATGGCGCCACTTGTTGATACAAAAGTTGGGCTTCCCTTGTTTGGACTCCTGCTCTCGTATCAATTAGAAATTTAGTGCTTGTGCAACCTACGCACTAAGAAAGTAAACAACACCATTAGGCTTATCGTGGGATTGTCTCCCACGATTAGACTCCGGCGTGAGAGTAAGTAATCGGTTTAGGGTTTAGTTGAAGAGTTAGGGATTGTGTGAATCGTACCTTTAATGAGAATATATTATTCTATATATAGGGACGCAGAAACCGTGTAGGTTTCTTGCTCCTTACTCTTCGCACACGTGGTGCTTATCCGGGGCAATGATATCTATTCCGTAAATAGAAGATCCTTATCCTATAAACGGGTAGTTGGTTGGGCTTCGGACTTCGTGAGTCCAAGCCATTGGTATTATGGCCCAAGTCATTTGTCATGATAGCCCACTCATGGTGGGTTTGGGCTTAGTAATGTTTATCATTTGGGCTCGTGGTCCAACTATAGACTATACGTCATCAACCCTTGTTACATTTCTCTAATAAATCTAAACTTTCTATATCTTGATTCTTGTGTAATTGTGTAAATCCAACTTGTGTGTAAGCTCGGAATTGTGTTGTGTGTAGATTCAGGCTTGGTGTTGGTCCGTAAGGTGGCATTGTTGATTTGGACTTGGTGTTGGGTCGAAAGGTGTTGCGCGTAGTGATTGTCATCGTGTATAGTATTGCGTATATTAGTTCCAGCTATAATTAGAACTCGACATTCCGCTAAGTGTCGTAAATTGGTGTAAGCGAAGGTGTACGGTTTTCTCTGCCTAAAGGGAGCTTGTTGATATAGTCTTTGTGAAACTCTCGAGTGTTATACTCGAGGAGTGGAGTAGGGCGAAGATAACCGAACCACTATAGATCACTGTGCCTTGGTTTGATCGTTCTTTCTCTTTACTCTTACATACTTCTTAGTTTGTTATTATTGTTTATATTGTTAGTGTTCATATATTGTTGTGTTGATATCACATAAACTTCGAATCTAAAAGTCTTTTAAAAGTAAGTTGAAAAAGGTTTTTAAAACGTAATTAAAACGGTGAACTATTCAACCCCCTTTATTTTTTACAAATCAGTTTGTATAAAACACTCTGTATCATTTTCATTTCATTCATTCACTTTGTAAACAAATTACTTCTTCTTCCTCATGTAACAAACTCTGTAGCAACACATCAATTAATAACAAATACCATTTGTGTAATTCTCCTTTCGAGTTCAATTCTTTCCTTCTTGAATTCATAACTGAATTCCAATCAATCTTCATTTCTTAAGTGAATTTTAGATTGATTATGTAATTGGATTTGAAGGTGAAGATAGTTCCCGCCGCCCCATTATCATTTTTACACTCTCTTCCCGAGTATAAAACGGAAAGAAGAGAAATGGAGATTGAAAAATTGAGAGAAAATAAAAGGAGAGGAAAAAAATTGATTTTTAATCTTGTGTTCCTGATTTGAAAAGAAAATAAAGATAATTTAATTAAAACAGATTTTAAAATCATCTTCAGTTCATTTTATCTTAATTTGAGAAGAAGATTAGGAGAGAAATTTTGATGTAATTTAACATTATTTATTTTTTTTATTTTATATATATATTTTTTTAATCTCAAAAACACAATTTAAAATCTTTTTTAAAATGGTATGTAAAAGTAGACAATAATGAGTCCCACAGGTTTTGCCGAAACTCTACAAGCATTGATTTGAAAAGAAAATAAAGATAATTTACGTAAAACAGATTTTAAAATCATCTTCAGTTCATTTTATCTTAATTTGAGAAGAAGATAAGGAGAGTAATTTTGATGTAATTTAACATTATTTATTTTTTTATTATATATATATTTTTTTAATCTCAAAAACACAATTTAAAATCTTTTTTAAAATGGTATGTAAAAGTAGAAAATGATGAGTCCCACAGCCTTGCCGAAACTCTAAGCATGGATTGGAATTTTGGAATGAAAAGGTTGTGTCATGAGTGTGGCAACATATCAAATAATTTTTTAAAACAATCTTTCATTCTAAATTGAGTAATAACCGTGTACCAAACGGACCCTTAATCTTTAGCATGTAAATGTAATAAAAAGTCATAATAGAGGGGTTCTTTTTTAGTTGACCCAAAGCGGTACAAATGCGAATTTGGCCAAAAAGAATCTAAATCCGACCCGGCAATTTGTGGCCGGATTAGTCCTGGTCAACATTTAACAACAAAGGCATGTCACAAATTTTGCTAGAAGTCATCTTTGTGGAGGGGAAAAACCAAAACTCAAAAGCAGATGATGATGATTCTTCAGGTTATATCTCCGTCATCCTTACTAATAATCCCCCGCCGTCAAATGCCACCCAATTCCATCTACTTTCACCCTCAATTGTCATCATCTGTTAAGTCTTATTCCTTACCCAAAACAAACAATTTCAGACAAAAAAACATCACTTGTTCTGCTAATAATCCCACTATTACAAATCAGGTAAAATACTCTCTTAATTTTTATTCAAATTACGAAATACAAGTTGGAGGTAAATTATTTTGATTGATTGCTTATTTTTCCCTAACTTTAAGCATAAGCTGTTGAGTATCTGTTTATATTGAATTTTAGATAAAAGTATTTTTTAGCATTTCAGAGTATAATTCGACAAAATTGGGAAATTCAAACACTTTTTCCCCAGTCACCCACTAAAATGTTTGGGATTACTTTTTCAGAAACCTTGTTTATTTTTAGTATTTACATTATATTATATTATATTTGTATGCTTACTTTGGGGTTAAAACGGTGAAATAAGCTGATGATTAAATGCTTCTGTTTATAAGCATAAGCATAATCTGTTCAAGTGGTTTATTGTTTGCAGAGGTCTGAAGATGTTGTTAAAGAGAAAAGTGTATCGGTGGTTCTTCTAGCCGGAGGGAAGGGAAAAAGAATGGGTGTACGTCTTCTCTCTCTTTTTGTTTTTACCTTTTGTTCCATGTTCAACATTTGGTTTTCTAAAATGCCATATATACTACTTTAGTTTGTTTCGAGTAATGTATCAACATACAACCTAGATGAAATAAGTTGGTACCAATCCAAATACACAGAGTTACAGGTTACAACAACAACATACCCAATCCCACCGGAGCGGGGTATGGGGCAAATACGCAGAGTTATAATACGGAGATAGGGAGAACCAACTTAATCTATTTAAATTATGAACCTAGTAAGTTCGAGCGTGAATGGCATAATTACCAGTTTACAAGTTGTTTATTTTTAGTTTGTTTATTATGGTTTGCACACATAATTATTTGCTGCCAGGATAATAATTATAAGTGGACAAACAATGATTTATGGTTGTGCACACATACTGATTAGCACCATGTCATGTTTCAAATCCTTGATATATTCAGTCAGTAGGTGGAGAGATGGGCATCTAGCAAGTGCTTCCTAATGAATAGATTTTACTGTCCAGTGCAGTAGAAAAAGGGTCTTAGCACCACCCAAAAGGGATTGGTCACATTTATTATTGTAATACTCTGCGTGGAACGGAAATTGGTTATTTAATAGCATATGTTAATTGGTTTGTACCCATTATAAGTTTATAACTGCTTCTCTATTGTCTTTATATAGCACATGTTATTAATTATTATTGTTATTTCTACATAATCCTTATTTTATTTACATGACTCATGAATCATGATGGCTGTTTAACTTGTTTTTGCGTGTAGGCAAGCATGCCAAAGCAGTATCTTCCACTTTTAGGACAACCAATTGCTTTGTATAGGTAATTTGGTAACCACTCAAACTCAACTTGTGGTAATCTTATTACTTAACAGTCATCAGCATTCATTGATACTAAAGGAGCACCAATCTTTCTTATTACCTCGTGACCGTATTTACAAAGGAAGACGGCTTCTGTGATTATTTAATATGAATTTACTGGTTAATCCATTAAAGCATATCATTGATATAGTTAAACAAAAATCGACAATGTAACCTGGCTCCTTTTAGCAGTGCTTTATTATATAATTACAAGCTTGCAGTTATCTACCTAACCATGTGGTTCAAACAAACTACACAAGATGGATTTGTTCTATGGCTACATTTGCATGCCATATTTGACCTCTGAAAAGTACATATAGATTGTTATTTAGCCAGAAGTCAACAATGGATCTCAAGGTGTACCAAATCTACACCTTATGATGAATTTGTTTATTGTTTCTAAGTGAGTATAAAACAATTTCAATTTATAAATTAAACAACTTTTCTTATGACTTTGGTTGCACTTGTGTATTCTAATGAGGCTTCTTTTTACTACTAATTGATTTAGGTTTAAATATTTAATTAGGCATACAAATATATAGGGGTGAGCATCGGTCCAGGACCGGACCGGACAGGACAGATAAGACCGAAGACCGAATTAGCCAAAAACCCAAGACCGAGGACCGGACCGAATGTGGTTGGTCCGGTCCGGTTCGGTCCAACTAGGCGAAATGATTGGTTTGTGGTCCGGTCCAGACGGGACCGGACCGGACCGACCGGACCGAGGACCAAATTAGCCAAAAACCCAAGACCGAGGACCGGACCGAATGTGGTCAGTCCCGTCTCTGTCGGTCCGGTCCGTTCAGGTCATTTGCTCAGCCCTACAAATATAGACACATTATGGTATTTTGAGCATCTATACTAGCAACTTCTCCTTAGATGCCATGCTATAATTTGTACAATTCTTACTGATTTGGTATAGAGATGGCAATTCAACCCATTTACATTCAAATAATTATGGCATGGGTTAAAAGATGTTAGTTTATGGTATTTGGAGTATCTAAACTAGCAACTTCTCCTTTGATGTCATGATGATCTAATTTGTACTAGTCTTTCTGATTTGTACGACCATATTTTTCTTGAATGCATTCAACCTCCTATACTCCTATTTTAATAGTGTTTTTCTAATCACAATCAACACATAAATTATAAGTGATTTTGTTTTTAAAAGTTGACATGCTCTTCATGCCATCCCTAATTTGTTAGTGCCAAAGAGAATAAAAAACACAGTGTAGACTATCCGTTGACCACTACAGTCAACTCTCCAAAATGGATCTGTTGACCTTAGTGATACTAGTTAGTAGGATTGTAAATTGTTAGTGATACGTGGACCAATATGTTCTTAGGGAAAATATCTTCCTCATTGTCTGTCTTACTGTTTTACTCTTGTGGTACATCTTATTGTTGAGGTCATAATGTGCTGCTTGTTTTGCTGCAGTTTCTACACTTTTTCACGAATGCCTGAAGTTAAGGAAATTGTTGTAGTTTGCGATCCATCTTACCAGGACATTTTTGAAGGTCTGCTGTCATTTTTGTAAATATATTTGTGTGTGAGATCACAAAGTATTTCTGTGCTTATTTTATTTAGAGACGGTGTTGTGCCTAATGTTCTTTCTAGAGTTTGCAATTCGACCCATATACTTTTGAATAGGTCGACTTGGTTTATATTTTATTTTAAATGAGTCAAACTAGTTAAATAAAAAACTGGTAAGCATTAAATGCGTCGAAAGCCGGTCTAAGTTTATTTTTAGTTCATAAAACCTGATACAACATTTTGGATAGAAAGTGGTTTGTGGCAGGCCGTCCAAACACGAACTGTACCAAAAAAAATAAAACACATTTCGACCCATTATCCAATCACACATTTTACCACCAATTGTTTTTATTTTTTAGACACCATGAAGCTCAATGGTTTTACCTCTTGTCAGATGCCAGAGAAAAGATCAACGTGGACCTAAAATATGCATTGCCAGGAAAGGAAAGACAAGATTCTGTGTACAGTGGACTTCAGGTTCATATTCATCTCTTGCATACTTTTTAACCAAGAGCTCATTACAAGCACCATTTGAAATGAAATATAAGAATGTAGCTCTACCCACTAGTCCTTGAAGGTCTTGGTAGGTTTGCTCATGCAGGTTTAGTAATACTTACGTTGACTTTGTTGGGAGAGTTTGGCAGTAACATACTAACATGTACCCCATATAACTTGTATTAGCAAACTTGATGTGCTCCAAGAAAATGGGATCTATGCTTCTTTGATGAAGTGTGTATCAATGTTGACTGATTCATGAGTAGTACTTGAATTAAGTTTACTGTTTGTGTATCTGTCCTTCTATTCAGTGTAGCTCACAAAAGGGAGTTGCTATAGCAACACCCCCTATAAGACACAGTACAAACCGATATGCACACAATACAACACCGATATGCACACAGTACAACCCGGTTATGCATAAAAGAGTGTGTATATAGGAGGTTTGGGGTGTGTGTATAGTACAACCCCTCACAAAATATGAGGTCATAGTCCTTAGCCCTTAATCTTTTAATCATGCAACACACCCTGAGGCCTAAGTGAAATGAGTATTTTAATATGTATTGTGTGAGTAAAAGACATGTCTATGCAAAGAATGGTATTCCTTTATGTAGACATTTGTTTGCTCATTTTTCTGATTGTTTAAGGTGAAGTATTACACTTGATCAATTTGACAAATTTGTTTTATATTATGATTCATTGTTCTCTCTTTTTTTTTTTTTTTTTTTTTCAGACAATTGATTTGAACTCTGAACTTGTATGCGTCCATGATTCTGCAAGACCTTTGGTAACGTCTAGTGATGTAGAAAAGGTTTGTTACTCAGTTCACCATTTGCATCTTGAACATGCAGCAGATGATTTAACTAATCCAATACACATAGACAACAAGGATTTTTTTTTTTTTTTTTTTTTTTTTTTTTTATGTAACTCTATATATAAAACAATGGTCTGTCTACCCTTTTAAACATTAATGTTAGATTGTGAATTTGTGACTATTCATTGATAAGTACTCTGCATGTATACATGATGTGCATCTATATATGCACATGCACATGAGTAAATATGTGTGTACATACATCATTGCAAACATGCACATATTAAACTTGAGTTACATCTAGTTTTCATGACTCTTTAGTTATACAAATAGAGTTTCACAATTGAAGGAATTGACAAATGTAAGCCTGATCTTGCATATGGAAATCATTTAGTATTCTTAGAGGTAACTAATGAAAAAGAAAGACTTGTTCCTGCATAAAACACACGTTACTATATTTAGTATAGTATAGTACATCATGTGTATTTTAAATTACTATGTTTTAGGTGTATAGAAGTGGACGAAGTAACGTTACGTTAATTTCCATGAAATCTTGGGTTTTCCACAAGCATGTACAAGTTCTTTCTTTCATTCTCAATGATTTGGTGACAGGTTCTGAAGGATGGATTGCGAGTTGGAGCATCAGTTCTTGGTGTTCCTGCTAAAGCTACTATAAAAGAGGTATATGTACTAAATAGAAAAACATATTGTTAATTTTGATATTTGAGTTCCAGTTTCTTTTACTTGATGATAGTTATAGTTCATTTGGAGGTGACTATTAACTAACTGGGACTGTATTAAATTTTCTAGAAATCTATAGTTATCTCTTTTGAATGCAGTCAATTTTTTTAGGGTTCAAGTGATAAAGAAAAATTGTATGCGGTTCAGTTTTATCAAGTAATGATCTATATTTTCCCCCTAAATAATCCTTAAAGCTTTCAAAGTGCTTAATAAAACCCTTCAAACTTTCTAAGCTTTCGATATACGGTAATAGTAAAGATTGCGATGTCAAAATGCTGATATTACGTGTTGGTTCAAGCTTTCTATTTACTTTTTTTGAAATCTGAGGGTTTTTTATGGAGCAAACAAAGTTGATTACCTGAAATAGAAGCTGGACCATAGCTGGCTGGCTTTTTATGCAGTTATATTGTCACTGGAGTTGCTTACCCAGACAACGCGTGTTTGTTCATTTTCCACGTTTGAATCCATCATTATGGAATATAAGAAGTTTGTATGTTGTTTACCGTAGGCAAGTGTAATACTTATATTTGCTTCCAAATGTTGTACAGGGAAATAGTGAATCTTTTGTGGTGAAGACATTGGACAGGAAAACACTTTGGGAAATGCAGACTCCACAGGTGATACACAGGCATCCGTTACAAGAGAGCCTATTATTCAATATGTTACTCGTGGAATTCTTCTTGATAAACATCATTTTTCTCAGGTTATCAAGCCTGAGTTGTTGAAGAAAGGTTTTGAGCTTGTAAATAGGTACCACATTCATTTTTGTTACATATAAAAGAAGTAATTAACTATAACTAACATGTTGACTCATTACTTATTTATGAGTCTATTTTGGGCTGTATTTTTATCTCAAATGGATCAAATCAATAAATATAGCTAATAGGGGAACGTGTCAAATGGGCTGAGCAAGTCAAACATGTTAAAGGTCAACCAAAGTATTTAAGTGCATACGGTCTCCCAAATTGTTTATTTAAAATAGTTACGCGTCAAGCTAACCTGGTCTCATTCCCCGACTGATGACTACCTTAACCAATTTGATCCGTCAGCCAAACCACCACGACTGCCTCTTTTATAAACTTAACTATGTTCATACAGAAGGATGGGACTCATATACTTTTTTTTGGCACCAGAGAAGGCCTTGAAGTCACGGACGATGTGTCCATTGTTGAGCACCTTAAACATCCTGTGTACATCACTGAAGGATCATATACTAACATCAAGGTACACTACCCTTTCATGATTTTCTAAAAATAATGAGATGCAGATTTGATTTTTTGCTTCAAAACAGATTTTAAAAAAAAAATCGTGAGAAATAATCGGTACTTGTCTAGCCATTTATAATAAATCCAATGGCTGAAATACTATTGTTTTTTACTTTTAGAAAAAGGATAAACCTATAAAAAAAATTTGAACGTCCTTCTTAGGATATGTATAATGCACCAATCTAAAGATCCATGTTTATCCAAAGCATTGTATAAACTTTCTATTTTATGGTTTGCAGGTCACAACTCCTGATGATCTATTACTTGCTGAAAGAATATTAAATACGGTCTCGTTTGTGCCAGCTTAATCATTCATTTTATTTTACAATATACATGATGAGCTAAATGACAGTGAACGGACACTGTACAACAAAAAATGAATTAATACGTGTTTTCACTGCATGCTTAGTAGAAACGGCATTGGTACGATTAGCACAAAAAGACACCAAGCTTATATCTAGTTTTAATTTAAGGTATCCGACTTCTTTTTTCCTTAATTTGAACATCCACAAATTTCTTAAAACATTTTATCGAAACATGACTTTCTTAAAACTTTATGTAGTGGTGTAAGTACCTATTAAAACTTTAAACATCAACACTACAATTTTGATTATGGAAAATGTATAGTCGTTGTCATTTTTTACCCATCTTTGTCTTCCGTCCACATGGCTAACTATGATGGCAAACAACCATGTCATTCTCAACCGCTAATTTGACAGGGCTACTTCCAGTGTGGAACGTAGTCATGTAACAAATAACCTTAATACTCACCAGGCTGTCAGCTTTGTCACGGAGACCATAAAGCATTGTCATTCAGCTTTTAATCACCTATATACGGTCTATCATCTATGTGTATGTTTTGTGCTTGACGTTTACATGGTCTATAGTATATACCTCGTTACATGTACTTGCACTCTTAGATGAATGACCAAAGATACTGTTGGGATTTAATAAACATTTTAACCATTAATACTACGAGTACGGAGCGGATAAGGATCTAGTTTAGCCTTTATGATTAACACACATATAAACAACATGAAAGAATAAATAGAAAACTAACCCTCGTACCGCAAATGAAACAAATAGTTGTTAAAATACCACCTCTACGGTTGCTCATATAACACGTCGAACGAGCACCCAAGTATGCTAGCCTTGACTTCACGATTAAACACTACAAACACACTAGGGTTTGGTGTTCTTGATTAAACACGACCGAAACCCTTTAAAATCAGTAACTGATTCACAGAATCACAAGGATAAAAAAGGAATCAGTACATATACTATTCATGTATACGTATGGTATACAGGGGCGGAGCCAGAAATTTGTATTAAGAGGGGCCGAAAATAATTTATATCAATCTTTTCGTTAAAAATAAATGTCAACTATTTGTTTTAACCAATTATATGAAATTCTAGTGGGTAGTGATGATATTTTATTGGTGAAGAGTATTGTGCTTAGTGGGAAATTCTTAAAACTTTGTACCATATGAAATTCAACATTTATTTAGTAACATACAACTTATAGATAGATTTCCTTGCCAGTTCAATTCTTCAAGCAACTTCGTCGACCTTAAACACAAATGAAATTACAATAAGGTTTTTAAGTTATTATGTATTTTAAAGCATCAACAAAATAATACTAATATAATATCAAACCAACGTGTATCAATCTTTGGCTCTTTGCTACTTTTTTTATACATTATTCAAAGAGTATAAGAATACGCAGAAAATAAAATAAAAAATTAAACAATTAGGAGCAAACAATAATAAATGATTTCCTTTTTTCGAAGCAATAAAGCTATCAAACTTCAAAGCACTTTTACCACACACAAATATTTTTATATTAATATTTTCTATCTTCTTCCTCATTACATCCTATCTTACCCTTTCAAAGAATTCATTTTCACACACCCAAATATTTTTATAAATTATGTAAAACGTTCCATATATATTAACTTACTCGACAGGTTGAGAAAAGAAGAGGAAAATTAGCAAAGGGTGGCTTAAAGCATCGATTGCAGCAAACAAGTATTGTCAGCTTAATGACGATGATTGTGTACCTGTGTTTAGATATGGGATACATTGAAGATTTTTATAACACGTTTGCCAGAAACCTAGCTAATAGTTAGGCTACTTGGGCCCGTTGGAGGTGGCTCAGCATCGGCCTGCCACCCTACTGGCTCCGCCTCTGATGGTATAACAATCCATGCATGCGAATGGTAACATGCATATTGATCATATACATGGATTATGGATATGATAATTAATTTAGTGCATGTGTCAAATGGATTATATAATGCCATACGAATGGCTTGAGCAAGAGTTTGACGACTTTTCTTTTTGTAGTTAGTTTTTTGTGTGTGTGAGAATTGTGTGGGACAAGTTTTTAAGAGATGAGGAATGAGGTGTTTATATAGCACCTCAACCACAATCTTTTAACTTGTTTCCTACTCCAAGTCTTTTCAATTAACTCCTTAATTATAATTATAATTTGCACACAAGTCCTTTTCTAGAATCGTCCAAAATCTGCCACTTTTAGGAAGAGGACAATAGTTTCCGTTTTGACATTTTAATCCCCTCTTTTATATTTGTGAAACATATTAACCATTTAATATAATAAATATATAACATGTATATATATTATATTTAATAAACATACTCTTCGTGCATTAACATGTGTGCCCCCAATAGGCTCACGTATTTCTAATCGTGTAACATGCGGATTCAACAACCATATTCCAACAGCTCCCACTTGGGAGTTGGAGTAGCATACTTACATTTATACCAACAATAGCAACGTCTAGCAACACACTTATTATCATAAATCAGAAATACTTGAGATGAAGTTTCAAGAACAATCTCAGCTTTTAATGGTTATGTATTACTTGCCATTATCATCCCTTTGTTACAGATACCGTTAAACCATAGATATGGATCCTAACTCATTCCATCTAGTTTAACCATTTAGATTCTCGTTATAGTATTAATTCATATAATACCAAATGTAATCAAGAATCATCTTGGAATACCCTTTGGGTACGGCCATACAAATACCTGATTAAATCTAGAGAGGCGCCATGGTATCATTCTGCACTTATCATGGTATCAAATAGCTTTTATGACTACCTTTTTCAGGACAGCGTTTAGCTATAATCACAAAGTGATATCCACACATACATAACTTGTTTGTATCTCAAGTTGAAGGATGACTTATTAAACCATTTTCGACATATTACTTATGACAAGGATCCAAAAGTAATTGTACTAAAGTTGGGGTATCCAATATGCATCCCTTGTGAATACATATGAGTTTGGCGGGAACAATCCATATATTCAAAGAATATAACCAGCACCACATTTGCCCTACATAACAATATTCCCATATTGTTAACCGACAATTGACAAATT
>JARVZY010006632.1:0-25803 GCA_030686995.1 Artemisia argyi
AATACAAAAGTAAATCGGTAAATATAGTACCTCCAGCGCCTGGAATAATTCCAAGAGACAATTCGGGCAAACTAATTATTCCCTTCAGAGTTGAAATACGTGCATGACATCCCTGTCGAAACAACCAAATATAGAATCACCTTCACAAAAACTTACATTTGCAAAAATAGAATCACTTTTACAAACCATTGCAACTTCTAATCCAACCCCAACCACAGAGCCTTCTATTGCAATAACTATAGGCTTCTTTGCACCTATGTATGAAAAACAACAACATAAGTATATCAGATTTATACTATAAAATAATCTTTGGTAACATTTACTAATTTAGAGTGTATTGAAAATTTGACAAAACCTTCAATTGTATTGAGCACAAGGCCAATGGCTGCATCAGGTAGAAGAGATAAGTCTCCTGCAAATCCAAAGCAAAACTTAACTGTCGATAAGCATATGAACAACAAAATGGACTACAATGACTAGCTTCGTAGCAAATCTGTAACTAAAAAGGCATACCAGTCTGCTGCGCTTTTTGGAACTGATTGATGTCAAATTCACCATAAAAACTGCCATTTTTTACTATAAGAGATACGAGAACCATAATTAGCATCAAAATACAAAAAGAAACCGAGCAACAGCAGGATAATTAAAGGGTACTTATAAATAAAAACATCCTTGAAACTAAAGATAAGAATCTATCATTAATTCTACTAATCGCATTAAAACATAACATCAGATAGTAGTATTCATTAATATTTACATCTAATAAATCAATCACAAGAACAATATTTGGAAAAATCTAAATGCTAATCAATGGATTACCACTCAGAACGACTGCCTTTACATCGTCTCTGCTCATGGCGTCTCCAATTGTTTCCTTTAGCCATTCAATAACTAAAGAAAAAACCATAAACGAAACAAACCATTCAATAACTGTTCCACCCTCCAATAAGCATATCAATAATCATAAACAATTTGCAAAACATATAAGACTGCTTCTGTGTTGTATCAAAACACAACAAGCATAGAATAAATAGCAATAAGCACTCTCAAAAAGTCAAACCTTGTTACAAAAAGAAGTTGTATTGTTTAAACCAAACTTGAAAATGAGTTAATATGTTAGTACTTATATTCTTCTTTCGATACCAATAAAAGTTTTGCTCGATGAGCAACTCCACAAATCGGTCTCACCATCGGCCCCAAACACGCCTTGATTGGACCAACATAAAACCTGGGAGTCTTTTAACCAACCTTAAACCTTCCATTATATCATCAATTTTAAACGAAACTTCAACCAAATAAAAACTCTGGCTAAATCCACACCAAACCATAAAAACCAAATTCATCATTGTCTGTTTGTGTATGTTAGAAAAGATTGTGGGGTCTCGGTGGGTTTGTTTTATAAAACTAGAAATACAATTAAGAAATGTATATGTCAACACTTTGAAAGAGACCTTCTTCACTCCAATACAAAAACCAAACCACCACCATTGTCCCAACAACAACCTTAGTTCGAACAAAAAACTCGATGGTCACCATAAGAGCTTTAGGTGTCATACCACCATTAACACCAAAAGTGGTGGCAACTCTGCGTCACATCACCATTTTCACTTTTAACACACCACACCAAAATACTCCCTCAAACCAACTTTTTTATTTTCTTTTCCATTTTTTTAGCAAAACTAATTTTTCATTCATTAAATAAAAATACAAGTAACATTTTTTTTTTATTTAAAAAAAAAAAATCAAACTTCACACACTTCACACACTAAAACACAAAACACAATAAAATCAAACCCAGAAAAAAAAAAAAAAAAAAAAAACAAAAAAGCTTCAACGCCCGTTGATGCGTCACCGGCTCATCGGCGTTGTCTTTTTTCGAGGCCGGTGTGGTAACGCCGAGTTGGGCGTTACCATAATCTTCTTGATTAAGGAATCTCATCCACATGGTACCACATAAGTAAATTATTTTCTCTAAAATTTAACACTTTTTATTCTTAAACACATTGCTATCAACTTTATGCCATAAAACAAATTAAATCAACCATTATGTATGTATGTCAATAATCATGGGGTCCCTGCGCCCTGTGCCGTCGAACACCCTGGACATGCTCAAATATGGCCCTAGCTAGGTACCATTCGGACACAGACCATTTGATATGATATAAATGTCACCAAGCAAAAACAACAGATAAAGTGATCGAATGAAAAGAGCTTACTTGAGACGGTTAAGGTATTAATGGGTGCCTGAGAGATGGTAATAACCGCAACATGATCTGGTAAAACCTCCATTTCTGATGATCCGAAAATGTTGAAGATATATGTCGAAAAGGTTTAAGATATACAGTATGTTGTGAAGGCTGAAAGCCTGAAATATATGAAGGTTGAGATATTGCATGAACTGATTTTTTTATTAATTTTTCACAAGTTGCCACCTTAACTTTGACTTTTGTTTTCTAGAAAATTGATATGCTAGTAAAACATGTGTGCATTCATCATAAGTTGCAAAATCTATTTGAATATTTGTTTTCCTATACTTTCTCCGTCCCAACATAGTGTCTTTTTACAAAAAAAAAATAAAAATAAAAATAAATAAATAAATAATAATAATAATAATAATAATAATAATAATAATAATAATAATAATCATTATTGTTTTCTCTTTTTTACAAAATAACAGCTTTACCATATTGTTTTCTTCAAAATTTGTAATAATAATATTGTTCGTGTATATGACCGGACGGATCGATAAGGTCCGGACACATCACCCCGGACGGACCAGTAAGGTCCGGACGGACATTCGGTGACACGTGTTCCCTATGACTGACACTACCTGTCAGGGATGCGCCCCCCCCCCCCCCCCCCTATATGTCAGAAACAGTCACCTACTGGCACTACGAACAGTATCACAATAGTAGAAAGGTACAGGTCAAAATTAGTATAAATACTTCGCATTTACTTTCTTATAAAGGATATATTTTACTACACTTACACACATATACTTTCATTAATACCATGTACTTACTCTCACGCCTGAGCTGGGTCCTAGGACTAACCCCAGGGCGAGGCTAACGCGTTCTTTCCTTGTGTCTCCAGGTCCGAAGAACTCTCAGGACTCTCGGTCAGGAGACTACAACAAATTACTCAAACAAATTGGCGCCATCCGTGGGACCCGGGTTCAATCTACCAGGGTCGCACTATGTCGGGTCCGAACCCCGAAACCTCAGGGGGTAACGATGATACCTCCTCGGCGTTGAAAGAACAAATTGAGGGACACTTGTCCGCCCTCAAGACTCTCGTAGAAGATTATAACCGAAGAGAAAAGGTCCAACCCATCCGGTTAGACTTCACCGAAGATAGGAATGGAGATGGGGCGCGAAAGGATAGAACACCCGGGGGAATTGCAACGGGAGCAAAGGTGTCGGACGACGACTTGGGAAAACCCTTTAAGGAGATAGCTAACTCCCCGTTGTCCCGGAGGCTTCTCGAATTCTCAGCTCCAGAACACAGGATGCCACCCCATATCAAGCTCTATGACGATTCGACGGATCCGGAGGATCATCTCACTAGATTTTCCGGGGCCGCAATGCAGGGATGTTGGCCCATGCCGGTGTGGTGTCGTATGTTTCAACAAACACTGGACGGAAGCGTGCGAGGATGGTACGACAAACTCCCCTTCGGTAGTATTGACGAATGGGCGGACCTTCGTCACCAGTTCACAACCCGTTTCGCTCTTCGCAAGAAGTGCTTCAGGGACCCCACAGAAATAACCAAGATCATCAGGAACGCCAACGAATCCCTGCCTGAATTCAAGGAAAGGTGGACTACGGAAACCGGATTCATCCAAGGGGTGCCGGAGATAATGCGGATATCTTCTTTCATGGATGCATGCAAGACCCCCGAGTTGGCGAAACGCTTCGCCGACCGAGTACCTAAGACGGTTGAGGAAATGATGAACCGGGTGGATGACTTTGTCAGGTCGGAGAAGGCCTTCATTAGTACCGAGTTGCCTCGAGGAGAAAGAATGGAATCTTCGAGAAGGCCTCCCATCGGTAATTTTAGACAGGAGGAAAGACAGTACCGGGGACCGTACGGGGGAGATAAGAAACCGTACGAAAGTAAAAATAGTACCACCGGACGAGATTGGTACGCTCCCTACAAGCCTAGGGAACGACCTCCATTGCTCCCTCCTCGGAACGATTATCACGTACGCCAAAACAACTACCCTACCAAGCTCTCATTAAACTCCCTCACCAAACTGCCACGAGAAATCCTAGCGACCGAACGTCAGTTGCAACTCCCTATCCCTAGACCACTTGGCCGTCCGCTCAGGAGGGAGGACCAGGATAAGTATTGTGACTACCACATGGGCAACGGACATCACACAAATGACTGCATTCAACTCAAAAAGCAACTAGAAACGGCCCTAGAATCCGGGAAACTCAATCATCTGGTCAAAGACGTTCGACAAAAGGGCGGTAGACAACGAGAAGACGAACCGCAAAAGGACAAGATCATCAACATGGTTCGCACACGCATGAACGACAGGAAAAGGAAGAACAGAGAGCCGTCGGAAGAATGGATGGATGTTCCTCTGACATTCCCTTCCATATCGCCAGACGATGTGTCAGAAGAACCAATCATCATAGAGGCAACCATAGAAGGGTACCTCGTTCGGAGAGTCTTCGTGGATGAAGGGGCGTCAGTTGAAATTATGTTCGAACACTGCTTTAATCAGCTACACCCTTCTCTCAAGTCAAGATTAAGGCCTACTCGAACGGACCTGCTAGGGTTCGCGGGTAGCATAACCAAACCGTTGGGAAAGTTAGAGCTAGATGTAGAATTCGGAAAAGGGAGACTGTCTCGGAAGGCCACCATGAAATTCACTATCATTCGTGCCCCTTCACCTTACAATGTTATCCTCGGTCGGAGTGGACTCAAGACACTCCGAGCAATCCCCTCCACCATTCATTCGATGATGAAATTCCCCACGCCGGGAGGCATCGCCACGCTGACCACCAGGTTTGCCGCAGTCTTGGAATGCCGGAGGATAGAAGAAAGCCAGACAGGGAAAGAGGGGGATATGGTCGAAGGACACGAACAGGAGACCGAGAAAACAGAGGAAGTAATGATCAATCCGGCATATCCGGACCAACTCGTCACAATAGGAGGAAAATTGACTAAAGATTGCAAAACTCAGCTGAAGGAATTGCTCGCCGGCAATCTAGACGTATTTGCGTGGGAACCAAGTGATATGACAGGAGTACCACGGAGAATCATAGAACACCGCTTGAACATAAATGCATCCGTAGAACCTATGTGTCAGAAACGAAGAGTGTTCGCTTCGGACAGAAGCCAAGCCGTGCTTAAAGAAGTGGAAGAATGGACTCGTGCCGGAATTGTTCGCCCGGTTAAATATCCAACGTGGATATCTAATCCGGTGTTGGTGAAAAAGAGCGACGACACCTGGAGGATGTGCGTCGACTTCAAAAATGTCAACTCGGCGTGTCCGAAGGATTATTATCCTCTTCCAAACATTGATTGGAAGATAGAGTCCGTGATGGGATACAAATACAAATGTTTCCTGGACGCATACAAAGGTTACCACCAAGTACAAATGTCTAGGGAAGACGAAGAGAAGACAGCTTTTTATACGGACCAAGGGACTTATTGTTACACCAAGATGCCCTTCGGCCTTAAGAACGCCGGTGCCACATATCAAAGATTGGTTGATGAAGCGTTCCAAACGCAGTTAGGTAGAAACTTGGAAGCCTATGTTGATGACATGGTCATCAAGAGCAAAGAAGAGAGGGAAATGCTAGCGGACATCGCGGAAACGTTCGACAACCTGAGGAGGATTAATATGAAACTTAATCCGCGGAAGTGTTCGTTCGGAATGGAAGAAGGGAAATTCCTAGGATATTTGGTCACCTCCGAAGGGATCCGGGCTAACCCAAAAAAGTCGAAAGCCATATTGGACATGCAATCACCCCGGACATTGAAGGAAATGCAAAGCCTCAGTGGCAAGTTGGCGGCTTTAAATCGATTCCTCTCCAGGTCGGCCGAACGATCATTGCCTTTCTTCGAGACGTTGAAAAATATCACCAAGGAGAATAAGGATGAGTTTAGGTGGACGGAGGCAGCGGAAGATGCCTTCCAGAAGATGAAAAAGCTCATCGAAGATCTTCCTTCCTTAACCACGCCGGTCACCAAGGAAACTTTATACGTGTACATCGCGGCTGCCGATGAGGCCGTTAGCACCGTATTGGTGACAGAGAGACAGGGAAAACAAAGTCCGGTACATTACGTCAGCAGAACATTGAATGAAGCGGAGAGGAATTACGCACCGTTGGAAAAACTTGTCCTATCCCTGTTACATGCGTCCAGGAGATTGCGTAGGTACTTTGAAGCCCACCCAATTAAGGTCATCACTGACCAACCAATCAAGCAAGTCCTCAGTAAAGCACAGGCGTCCGGAAAGCTTGCCAAGTATTCGGTAGAATTGGGGGCATACAACATCGACTACATTCCTCGAAGTGCCATCAAGGGGCAGGTTCTTGCCGATTTCTTATCTGAAGCGCCCATTGGTGATAGTTCTCCTTCGTATTTCCAACAACCAGCGAAGAAGCTAAGTAGAGATGAAACCGATAGATGGACGCTGTTTACGGACGGTTCCTCTAACCAAAAGGGGGCAGGCACCGGATTAGTACTGATCAGCCCCACAAAGACAGAATACACCTATACTCTCCGTCTGGACTTTGAAGGTACCACCAATAACGAGGCCGAATACGAAGCTCTATTGGCCGGTTTAAGGATAGCAATGGACATGGGTGTGCGAAACGTGCGAGTGTACGTCGATTCAAAACTGGTGGCTAATCAAATAAATGGTGATTATGTGGCCGCCAATGCCAATATGGTCAAATACTTAGCCAAGACGAAAGAACTGACATCTGGTTTTGATAGATTCTCCATAAGTAACATTCCCCGAGCGAGAAACCAGAAAGCCGACGTACTAAGTAAGTTGGCGACCGTAGCGTTTGACCACCTCACAAAGGAGGTTCTGGTTGAAGTATTGACGGAGAGATCCATAGGGAAGAGAGAGGTGAATGCAGTGGTGGAGGAAGAAGGAGATAACTGGATGACACCTATCGTTAAGTGCTTGACCGAAGGGATCTGGCCGGAAGACAAAAACGAAGCACGGACACTCCGGATGAAAATAAATCAATACGTAATGGACCAAGGAGTTTTGTTCAAAAGGTCATACTTGGTACCCATGCTAAGATGTGTAGGTCCTTTGCAAGCCAATTATGTAATCAGAGAAATACACATGGGAGCGTGCGGAATGCACTCCGAACCACGAATGGTTGTGGCAAAAGCCATGAGACAGGGATATTACTGGCCGACCATGCACCGGGACGCTAGGGATGAAATCCGAAAATGTGACTCCTGCCAAATCCACTCCAGGGTCCCCAGACTCCCAAAAACGCCGATGACGTCCATAATGGCGCCGTGGCCCTTTTACCAGTGGGGGATGGACATTCTAGGCCCATTACCCTAGTCATCGGGGAAGGCAAAGTACGTGATAGTGGCTATCGATTATTTCACCAAGTGGATCGAAGCTAAGCCGCTAGTCCGTATAACGGGGAAGGAGGTCAAAAAGTTCACATGGGAAAACATAGTGTGCAGATTTGGCCTTCCACGGATAATAGTCACCGACAATGGTACACAATTTGTTAACGACCCATTCAAAAGATGGTGTGAGCAGCTACACATACAACAGATCAACACGGCGGTAGCTCACGCACAGGCGAACGGACTAGTTGAAGTCGCCAACAAAAGTTTAATGAACGGCATCAAGACCAGGTTGGGTAGAGAAAAGGCCGGATGGGTGGACGAGTTACCTAACGTCCTCTGGGCTCACCGTACAACACTCAAAATGAGCAACGGAGAAACACCGTTCAGTCTGACGTATGGCAGCGAGGCTGTCATACCGGCAGAAATAGGGATGCCAACGCATCGGACAATGATGGTAAGGGAAGGGATGAATGACGAAGAGGTCCGTTTGAATCTGGATCTACTGCAAGAAAGGAGGGAAGAAGCAGCAATCTGAGAGGCCAAGTACAAAACCAAGATTGAAAAATATTATAACCGACGAGTTCGACCGGAAACTTTCCATCCCGGAGAATTCGTGTACCGCAGAAACGAGGCCAGCCGTGTTGAAGACCAAGGCAAGTTGGGTCCAAAATGGGAAGGACCATATCGTGTGACAGAAGCATATCAGAATGGATCCTATAAGTTATATACGATGGACGATCAGGAAGTCCCCCGGAAGTGGAATGCCGTTAACCTCCGGAAGTGTTATTTATAGTTTGTATTCTGTTCTGAATTCTGGGTTGTAAGACTAATTGTCAAGTCATTTTGCTAATCGATACCCGAAACCCTCCAGACGGAGGGTAATTTTCCGTTATGAGCCATAAAGTAAACCTAAATCCGAGCGGAGACTAGCTACCTCCGTTCGATCAACGGTTCGTCATATAACCCAACGGTAACAAACCTAGGGGTTCGTCATATAACCCAACGGTAACAAACCTAGGGGTTCGTCATATAACCCAACGGTAACAAACTTAGGGGTTCGTCATATAACCCAACGGTAACATACCTAGGGGTTCGTCATATAACCCAACGGTAACAAACCTAGGGGTTCGGCATATAACCCAACGGTAACAAACCTAGGGGTTCGTCATATAACCCAACGGTAACAAACCTAGGGGTTCGTCATATAACCCAACGGTAACATACCTAGGGGTTCGTCATATAACCCAACGGTAACAAACCTAGGGGTTCGGCATATAACCCAACGGTAACAAACCTAGGGGTTCGTCATATAACCCAACGGTAACATACCTAGGGGTTCGTCATATAACCCAACGGTAACAAACCTAGGGGTTCGTCATATAACCCAACGGTAACAAACCTAGGGGTTCGTCATATAACCCAACGGTACCAAACCTAGGGGTTCGTCATATAACCCAACGGTAACATACCTAGGGGTTCGTCACATAACCCAACGGTACCAAACCTAGGGGTTCGTCATACAACCCAACGGTGCCAAGACACCTAAGGGATAACATCTACGACCCAACGGTGCCAAATCACCTAGGGTACTGTCATTTACCTAAAAAGTCTGACTAGCTACGTAAGCACATGTGAAGATAACACCAGCAAAGCGTATACAAAAATATAAAAGGAAAATTGCTAAGTAAAATGCAAATCACAACATATCCAAACGGAGGAACCATCAGCAAAATATATAAATGCGCCCAAAAAGAGGATCACCCGAATGTACAAGAAGAAAATAAATTGTCCAAACTATCACAAATCAAATATTACAGACCAAGCGGAACAACGGAAGAATCTAATGCTCCTGCTCCTGATCAGCATCAACCACCCCAGAACTGCCAACACCAGGGGTGACCCCTGTCCCTTCCGGAAAGATATTCATAAGATCAGCCAAGGGAAGACGGTGGGAAGCAACTATCTTTTCCACAAAGGGGAACTGTTTGGAAAACATGGCATCATAGGCAGTCCGGAAGTTGAGTGCTCCTGACATGTCAAAACCAGATGCGGAATTCACAATCTCTTCAATCTGTTCGGTCTTCCGACCGACCTTAATCCCTTGCAACCAGCCAACATCTATGGCTGCATTGAAGACATCTCCCCAAGCCATCTGATACTCATCGCTCTCTTGAAGCCTCTTGACTACCAGCGGAACCAGCTGCCGGACATAGTTGTACCTCAATATTTCCGCCTGGCTTGACTCCACAGTCAGTCTCTCCACAGTCTGGGTCAGCTCTGCGGCTTTTGCTTCTGCCGCTTCAAGAGCAGCAGTCTTCACAGCCAAAACATTTTCTAGAGCTCGCATCTTCCCGGCTTGCTCACCATTCCTTGCCAACAAACCGTCCCTTTCCAACTCAACGGTGGACAACTGATTCGACAACCCCTCCTCCCGGATAGCACAATTCTGGTGCTGTTGCTGAAGTTCCTGGTTGGCTTTGGTCAAGATCTCAACTGAACGACATTGCCCTGAAAGCTCGGACTCAAGCTCCCTGATCTGATCGGCCGAACTACCACAACCCTCATGAGCCTGATAAAGTTGGGCGTAGTGGTAACTCATTCTCTCGAAACGTTGGAGAACATCTGCTTGAGCCAAGCTCCCGCGTGCTAACTCAAACCAGGCACGCTGGGTGGCTTGATAATCAGTCAAGGTCCCCTGCTCCGATCAGACTGAGGGAGGAGCGAGATGCACCATCAAGTCCCTGCAAACCTCTGCATCGTTCATGCTGGCCCCAGCGGTCAGCTTCCATCCAGGAATGTAGGGTGCTGAAGAGTCATCCCGCTCTATACACAAAAGAATTGCTTCAGATAAAGAGGGGAGAAAAGAGATGTTTAAAAAGACATAAACTTACCTCTGGATCCCCTACGAGGAAACGCCTGACGGCCAGGATCGGCAGAAGTGGATCCGGAGGGGGCTGCGAACAAGGAAACAAAACATGACTCCCTGATGGACAACAATAATTAGAACAGGTTCAGAACATACCTCCGTGAGCAAGAGCCGAAACATTTGGGCCTCCCAAATCTTCATCCGGATCAAACATGTCAAGACCAAGATCCTCTCCTTCAGGGTGATCACCTGCATTTTCCGGAGCAATATTTTCAATACCGCTTACCAGGTTGGTCGCTTCGGCGTTTCCAGCACTCTCTCCAATCGGAATCTCCACATTCTCAACATTTTCATCATCCTCCACATCTTCCACATCCGCCTGGTGTACCACATTCTCTTCGCCGACCCCCTCGGCGTTCGGATGACTGATGTTTATGGGAGAAGGGGAACGGGTTTGATCACCATCGGAAGAACCATCATCCTCCGATACCACAACGCTGGAAGAATGAACCCTCTTGTGTGGTCGATGAGAGGGATCAACGGATGAACGCCTCTTGCTCGCATCTCGGGGCTGAGTAGCCTGCTTCTTCCTCTCCTTCGCTGCCCGAGCATCTATCACCCGCTGGTTGGGTCTCTCGACGACCCTTTGGAGCCCTGTCTTGGCAGGAATAGGCTCTTTGGGGTCCAGTGGCTCAGTCACGTGCATCTCGGGGGCATCCCCATCGGCCAATGCCGGTCCTTTACCGACGCAAGAGATGGAAGTGTTGGGGAACCTAAGGAAGCGAGACATTGGCACAACTGCACAAAAAGGATAATATAAGTACGACATAACAAAGCACAAAACAATCAAGACGCTAGATTAACAACGAAGAGAGTTACCGTTCCCCTCCCCGTCCTTAAAAACCGGTCGATGACCGGGGTACTTCCAAAGCTTGGACAAACCGGCCTCGAAGAGCAGTGCAGGATGAAGGGCCTGTATATCAACAACAGCGGCCGTCAAGGCATCCACGTGCTCCTGCTGGTAACCCCCCAATGGCGACAGCTCAGAAACACTAGAGTCCGGATGTCTCCAGGGCATAGCTTGAGGAATCGCTCTGCGGTCGATGAGGAAAAACCTGTCCTTCCAATGCTTCAAACTAAGGGTGAGCAAACGGACCGGATGGACCGGAGCGACCGACAAAACCGACCGGATCGGACCGGACCGGACCGGACCAGACCGACCACATTCGGTCCGGTCCTCGGTCTAGTCTTTTTGGCTAATTCGGTCCTCGGTCCGGTCCGGTCCGGTTCGGACCGACCAAAAACCCGAAAAAACGTGCCAAAATATGCCTAATTGGACCGGACCGACCGAAGACCGGACCGGACCGACCACATTCGGTCCGGTCTCGGTCCATGGTTTTTCCGGTTCTCGGTCTTCGGTCCGGTCCGGTTTTTGGACCATGCTCACCCCTACTTCAAACTTGAACAGGTTTCATTGAAAATCTTCGCCTGACCATTCTTACCGGTACGACGAGCGAAGGAGAACCAATGTCCTTGCTTTTGCAACATATAAAAAAGGCGGAACAAAGTCAAATACGGAGCAAAGTTCAAACTTCTGCAGTACACCTCGAACAAGATGACCTTCGTCAAACCGATCGGAACTAGCTGGGATAGATGCACTCGAAAATGATTAAGAACTTGAAGAAGGAAGGTCGAAAATGGAACCCTGATCCCCGAGAACTCCAGATATGCTTCGTAGATCCCAATGGCATTCCTCAACACACGATCCATAGTCATGCCGGGGGGTGGTAGACGAGGATGTAAATCCTCCGGAATCCCGTATATCCTGGCGGCCTCCCTCACGTCCCCCTCCGACATAACGGACGTGTATATGTGCATATTGAACTTCGGAACAACGTCCGCAGCGCCGGAGGACGACGCAACGTTATCCGTCCTTTCGGATGCTGATGCAATGTTTTCTTGCGAACCGGAAGCCATAACTCAAGAACGGAGGGGCAAGGCAACTCTCTTACAAAGGAAAAAGAAGGGAAGAGTCGCAGAAACGCACCTGATAAGAAGACGAAGAGACCGAATCGCAAGTGTGGGAAGAAAGGTAAAACAGTAAAAAGAAAAAATGAGGGGCACAAGCATTATATAGGAGAAGTATGCAGAACAGTAAAACGTCGCTTCATGTCAGATCCGCCCGTGGGCAAATCAGGGCCATCCACGCCCCTACCTTTGCACACGTGTCTACATCCCACGATTCCCGGTACAAACACGATTTACTTCAGGTAATGGGCCTGGGCCCATGGAGCAACGGGCCAGCGACAACACAACTTGGCCTTAGTAGAACAAGGATAATACGAGAACGAGGAGGCCCAGTTTTTCGGACAAACGAAATATCATGTCACAACTTCTCAAAGCCGTAACACGATACTGGGGGGGGACATGTTTGTGTATATGACCGGACGGATCGATAAGGTCCGGACACATCACCCCGGACGGACCAGTAAGGTCCGGACGGACATTCGGTGACACGTGTTCCCTATGACTGACACTACCTGTCAGGGATGCGCCCCCCCCCCCCCCCCCCTATATGTCAGAAACAGTCACCTACTGGCACTACGAACAGTATCACAACAGTAGAAAGGTACAGGTCAAAAGTAGTATAAATACTTCGCATTTACTTTCATATAAAGGATATATTTTACTACACTTACACACATATACTTTCATTAATACCGTGTACTTACTCTCACGCCTGAGCTGGGTCCTGGGACTAACCCCAGGGCGAGGCTAACGCGTTCTTTCCTTGTGTCTCCAGGTCCGAAGAACTCTCAGGACTCTCGGTCAGGAGACTACAACAAATTACTCAAACAAATATCAAGTATGAGTAATAAAGTAATCTACATCAAATTTTCTTATTTACTATTAGTGACATCTTAAAAAGAAACATGAACAATAATATTGTTATAGAGTAACAGTTTTCAAACTTTATGTTTATTGAAGCTCGCATTGTGCAATAGTGATCTATGAGCGTCTCAAATTTTAAATGAACAACCCATCTATTGCTTAATTAATGATACCTTGTTAAGTTAATGTGACACTCCTTTCATTTCAAAATTATAGTCCACATTTTCTTTTAGGGATATCTCAAAATAATTATCAATTTTTTTTAAGTAAAAACTAAAGAATATATTAAAAGAATATTCTCTTTTATTGGTTTAGATTTATAGTAGCCTCATTTTTACTAAATTTGTAATTTTTCTCTCATGACAATAATTTTGAGACGAAAGTAGTAGTAAATACTAGTTTTACCGTTTTACTAATGAATGATGGCATTTTGACAAAGTTGAAACTAGTATCAAAATGATCAGATATTACTCACAAATAATCAGATAATTACGAGTTTAGGACTACAAAAAGTAGAGTACTGAATCACTAAGAACTGTTTACGTATAATCTACCTCAAAACCACCTCACTAATTTGTTAAGAAACTGTCTTCAAATGTGCCTGCTAAAGCTAATGGAGTCACATTTAGAGCATGCACAATGGTAACTTGTGTTAAAGTTTAACACAGTGTCACGTCAGCGCTATATCAGCTTTAACCTTTTCATCTTAACTCACAAAAAAACACCCTCAATCATAACTCAACTTTAACTCAACAACAATTTACAAAAACACCCAAAGGGACTTAACGCAGAGTTAAGGGGTTAACACGTCGTGTTAACACAGCTTTAACTTACACCCTCACAATGGTTAACACGAGTTTAACGCGTGTTAAATTGACTTTAACACTAGTCATCCGTTAACATTGTGCATGCTCTTAGAACAATGAGATATGTTTGATTGTTGATGCTTACAAAAGTTTATAATTTGACTACGGATTTATATTACGCTATGAAAAAATCAAACTTTTCTTGCTTTGCTTCCTTCACGCCTCCTCTTATCTGCATAATTATTAGTTGAAGATATTCCATCACTAGAAAACAAATATTGCGCTGTATATTCTCGGCACCCAATTTTAATACTAAATATATAACTCTAGTAACTATGTCCAGTCATCGTACAATTTAATTTAAGAGTGTATTATACTTGCCTTGACTTTTTCAGCGGAATATTTGTCTTTTCAAACACAACAAATTTTAAGATATGGTTACGACGGTCAAAGCTTCGGCTACGTACTTTGTCCTCATGCAACAAGTCTGAAATTAACGTGCATGTATGCACCTTTATGCTTATACATACTTTTAAAAAGTTACAACATATTGAATTAACATTAATCAAGCCAATTATATATTTAGCTAGATTAAAATAATTTAGAAAAAAAAAAAAAAATAATAACAAAGAAGTTGAATTTGTCACCCAATCAAGATACGTTCAAAAAACACATCAATATAATGATCGTGCTCTTTATTCCGAGAAAAGTAACATATTTTTTTAGGGAAGTTAGAAAATGGGGATCACTGTATTCAATCATATATATATTACAAGTAACTAAACTAAAAATTATGTTACTTTTCTAGAAATAAAGAGCACGATCATTATATTGATGTGTTTTTGAACGTATCTTGATTGGGTGGCAAATTCAACTTTGTTATTTTTTTGCTAAATTATTTTAAGAAGTTGGAGTTTTATTTTCAGACACTTCGGTTCTTGCTCCCAACAACATAATTTGTGATCATCGTCCCATATTATTTAAGCAAGAGAGTTTTGACTACGGTCCTACACCGTTTCGATTTCTTAATTCGTGGTTAGATGAACCTGGTTGATGATAGCTTTCAGTTGCATGAGACTACACGCGACAGAAAACTATCATCAACCAGGCATACTTTGAAGGGTCATCTTCGTTCTTGGTGGTCAGATAATCTGAGATCCCGAAACCTGTCCAAACAAGACCTTCTTGAAAAATGGAAAGTTTTTGATCATCTGATCGAGCTCGGGACAACAACTTCATCGGATATTGACGATAGAAATCAGACTAAATCCAAAATTTATGATATTGAAAAGAAGGAAACGGTGGACATGGCTCAAAAAGCTAAAATTGAATGGAGTAACGAGGGGGAAGAAAATTCCAAATGTTATCATGGTATCTTGAATAAGAAGAGATAATCAAACATGAAGGATCTTGGAGCACAAAAGCTTCTCAAGTGAAACAAATATTTCTTGATCATTTTAGCTCCAAATTCGAACGAGTGGATTCAATTCGGATCCAACACCGCAGCTCACGCTTTAAATCTCTAACAGAAGATCATTCGGCTAGCCTTCTACAACCACAAACCATGGAGGAAGTTAAATTGGCAGTGTGGTCTTGTGGGAATGACAAAACCCTGGGTGGGTTCTCTTTCGCCCTCTTTAAAAGACATTGGGATGTATTCAAAAATGATATTATGGATCTCGTAAAGGAACTTATGGAGACATCTCACATTCCTACGGGGGTAAGCGGTTTTCGTCCAATAAGTCTAATCGGCTTTCAATATAAAATTATTGCCAAGTTGTTGGCACTTAGATTGGCTCGTGTGGTGGACACAGTTGTAAGTGTTGAGCAAACGGCCTTCATAAAAGGTCGTCAAATTATGTGTTCTTGAGTTTTTTTTAGTAAAGAAAAGCAAAGTAACAGGTTCAGCCCATTTTTTGAAGAAAACACTTCACTTTAAAAATCAAACAAATTATACTATTTTTCATTTTATTTTTCTCTTTAAGTGATTCAAGAACACAATTTTTTCTGTTCCTTTTTATTTTCTTTCCTTATCTTCTGTAAGTGATACTCAAAACACATTAATGATAACAAACCTTAATCCGGACATTTAAGATGTCAAGAGATACATAATTGTTGTATCTAACGATATCAATTATAGTGTTTTTCATTTAAGTACAGTATTTTTATGTTCATTTTACTATTTACCGCGAATGTTTCCTTCAAGAAAATAAAAAACACATAATCCAGGTAATTTTTGGAAGCGCTTAACATAATGTCAACTAATACTCTTACCATAATGATTAAAAGCTTTATTTCTAGGAAAGTAAGAGCTTTCTAATGAAGTTAGTAACCATCATATTCAACTATATACCTTTTAAAAGTTGTAATAGTATCGTATTTCACGAGTAATATACTGACATTTCTGCATCACCCTCGATAATCCATCTTAACATTAGTACGGAGTAGTTCCTTTAACCGGAAACTAATTATTATATGCCGTTAAAGTCTTAAGCATGAGACTAGATTTATTTGACAACCGTCTTCATGTAAGTTAACCTGTGTAGATAGTCTTGCTTACAGTCGAGCCCTAGAACTCATAGGTGCTGAAACCGGTGCACTCTGCAAAATCATATCAATACGTTACACATATGGAAATAAGCTAAAAATAATGTTCTTGCATCCTTTCTTCCAAGAAATTCCAAAACAGGGTTACTTTATAGAATATTGCAGTATTTTTAGTCAGGTTGTAATGGGTCAGACTGGATGGGTTGATCAACCCGCGAACACTTTTTTGTTCACAAGCAAAATTTGATGAACGTGTAAATTATCGTTACAAACTTTTAACAATGATGGTATGCATAATGGAGGATTAGGATTATTCTCACCAGAGGTACACCATTCATAGCTCGCTCTTCCAAGAATCTTGACGGTTTGTAGAAGTTGCCGTATTTTTCAGACCATTTTTTAAGACTTGTATATATGTGTTTACTTCCTACCAAATCTGCCCAAAAGATGATGCCACCACTGTAACCAAAACCAAAAAATTATTAATTAGTCAAATCATACTATGTAGCCTTTTAATGTGTTGAACAACATGCAAAAGGACACAATTTTTCTATTTCCGAATGACTTTGGCAATTGCTAGAGATAGATTTTAAACATCGGGTGAGTGAAAACGTTAGAAGCTAATATGGATGTACCGGTACGAAGGAAAACTCATCCCAAGAACGGATGCAGTGTCAAGGTCAGATGCTCGAACAACAATTCCTTCCTCTAAAACACGACATGCCTCATTTACTACCGCAAATAGTACCATCTCTACTATTTCTTGGTCAGTCACGGATATCGGCTGCCACAAAAAATTCAGGCAAACACATTACTTTCAGAGTTTAATACTTTAATCAACACAGACGAATATGTGAAAACAGATGAATTATTTTTGTTGTGTTTCTTAGCAATCTTGGAAGTAAATAAATAGTGGCATTGTGTCCCATTCGGGTCATTCAGTAACCGGTAATCCTAACATCTTTATAAAAAAATATTATATTTATATAAATCTATTTATTATGATTATGCAGACTTTCATTTCATTTTATGTAAAACTATCAATCTATCATATTTGAGAGACAGGTACTAAGGGGTTTAGTTACAAATTGACCCAAACGAGACGCAAAGCCATGTTTAAACTCAGATGTAAAAAGTTTTAGTATATAATCATATAAATCAAATAACTTTTTACCACATTTAAAAGTTACCTTCCCGTTTGGCAAAAGATTGGCTATCTTTCTTGACTCCTCTATAATTGGTAGCACCGAAGGGTCGGGTTTTGGCTTGCTGCCTTTTTCATAAATGTAATAACCTTTTCCATTGTTTTTACCTGAAACACAAGTGTTACGTTGACATAAGACTCGTTCTTGGAAGATAACAAAATATGAAACTTGAGCACATATAATAGGAAGGTTACCATTTCGTCCATCTTTAATGAGAAGGTCAACTACAGGGGAGTTGAATGTGCGGTCAGGAAAAGCCGTAGAAAATTCTTTACCAACAGCAACTGCGACCCCATATCCAGTCAAGTCTTCAAGCCTAAAATCACAAGTTGATGATAAAACTCATTCGATTAGGATAATTTAACTTCGCATAAACACATTTAAAACGCACATCCAGAATTCTAAACCAACTAAAATTTTTTGATGCAGAAACTTACTGGAACGGGCCCATTGGGAGGCCGAAGCTGCTGATCAATCTGTCAATTCTAAACAAGTCCACACCTAAATGAAGTAAGATGTGTGCACTTTGTTTGTATGGAAAGAAGGTACGATTAACAGCAAATCCCGTACAGTTTCCCACAACAACGGGAACCTTTTTTATTATTTTTCCAACTGTCATTAGATCAAGAATCACTTGTGCAGAAGTCTTTTCTGTTCGAACAATCTCCAACAGAGGCATCAAATGAGCAGGACTGTTGACATTCAAATATATATTTAGGTCATATCATATAAGATTATACCAAACATTGAAATGGGTTATAAACGGACTGAAAGTCGCTAAAGTGTATTCCCAATAAAATATACAGAACTTTCTAAAGATGGCAGCTGTATCACCTAACCTGAAAAAATGAGCGCCCACTACTCGGTCTTGAGACCTTAGTTTCTCACCCACCAAATTCAGGTCAATGGTAGACGTGTTCGTTGCCAATATGCAATGAGGCGGACACACCTTCTCAATCTCACTGAATATTGTTTGCTTTAAGTGAACGTTCTCAACAACCGCCTGTTATAAAAGGTAGCTAGTCAAACAACTATGTGCACCAATGTTATAAGTTACATAGGAATTCAAAATGAACAATGGACAATCCATTAACGAAGATACCTCAATGACCATATCCACATCCTTGAATTCTGAGTAGTCTAATACCCCTTTAATCATCGTCAATGCTTTTTCAGCTTGGGACTGTGTCAGCTTTTTCCTTGCAACCATACCTCGGATATTTTCTACAAGTAAATACTACCTTTAAGTATCATCTCTATTCTCTAGTATATAAGTGGCAGAATAAACTCGATTTGTCAAAACTCAAATTGCAGATCCTACCTTCTACTGTTTTTAGCCCTTTTAGAAGATACTCAGAGTTGACTTCCTTAAGAACAACAAATATGTTACTGATAATAAGAGCTGTAGCTATTCCAGAACCCATTAAACCTCCACCAATCACAGCAACTTTCTTGATGGCCCTTGGCTTGAGTCTGATATCAGTAACGTTAGGCACCTGCCAGTGATGAAAAATAAGCTAAACATGTAGAATGTTCAGAAAGCAAAAGATATTCACACTATTGAGTTTCTTATACATTTGAAGTTGCACGTTGTGAGAAGAACACATGAAATAGACCTTTTGAGGTGTCTGAAACTACAAGCTCGTTAAAAAGTTCGCCCTCCTGAGGAACAAGAATATGTAAATAAGTTTAGGTTGCATAGCAATATAAGATTTTTGACCCATTTACTTATTATAGGTCCATCTCGTTAATAATTTTTGTATAATTTTACATCATTATGAATCAAAAGTTTGGCGGGAAATGAAACTGGTCAGCAAACAAACATACCTTTATAAGGCCGCGATGTCCTCCTTGAGCAATACCGAACTCAACAACATCAAGGCATGCTTGATGTGGGTTATTTGGCATTGTTTTATCATATTCATCTCTAGCAGCAGCCTTAATTATCTGTTGTGCTTCAGATACAGAACCAATCTTGTCTGTCATCTCAATAGATAGGACCTTTTCCGCTATGCCAAGTGCGAGTTGGCTGCATGCTTTTACCAACTCATTATGAGGTGCAATAGCATCAACAAGCCCTAGTTTTTCCCCCTCTTCAGATGATATCGGTTTGGATGTCTACAAATTGAATACTCAATGTCAGTTATCCACTATTTATGTCGTGCGTTAAGATATATACCTTGTGAAATGGCAGTTATGTCTTTCAGATTATGCTAAAAGGGGGTAGATATGTAATGCTATATTACCTGTTTGTCTCAAGGATGAGAGACCCCTAAATATTCGACTAAGAAGGTATTTGTGATTGCCTTCTTAAGTGTCTATATAGAACTACTTAGTTGCTTATTTTACTCTCGGATTAGTACTAGCTAACATTATACGCTGATTATTCTGACTACAACATAATTTAGTTTCAATATGCAAATCTAAAACTTGTCAAAATTGGTAGCATGATGCATAATTGACTTTACACGACATCGCACAAATAACTCACCAACATCATATCAATTGCCCTCTGCACCCCCACGAGCCTAGGAAGTCGTTGGGTACCTTAGAGAAAGTAAACATACTTTTTCTTAGTCACAAATCATTTAGAAAAATAATATTTTCTTTAAATTAATCCAACACCTTTACAAATCACGAATTAAATATCTTACCTCCAGCACCTGGTATAATTCCAAGCTTTAGCTCGGGCAAACCAAGTTTTGCCTTAGAAGTTGCAACACGTGCATGACATCCCTGTTAATAATAGCAGAACAAATAAACTTTCGCAATTTTCCAAAAGAGAAAAATTGATTAAAATTCTGAAGCACAAATTCCAAACCATTGAAACTTCTAATCCAACCCCGCGTAGCGACCCTTCTATTCCAGCGACAATAGGTTTCTTGGCATCTAAGTAAGCAAAAGAGCATAAGTTTATCAGATTTATTCAACAACTTATGAAAAGCATAGTTGTATGATAACTTGAAAAGACCTTCAATAGTATTGAGCACAAGTCCAGATACATCAGGTAGAATAGATGTGTCTCCTGAAAACAATGTTACGTTATCAATTACCATCAGGGACGGAGCCAGGAATTAGGAATAAGGGGGGCCGAAATTTTTTTTCTCAAGCTAACAAATTAATTTAACTAAAGGTTAGGGGGGTAATTTGCCTATAGTTGCGTCATATGCTTAAATTTTATAAGGTAAATAGCAAAGCGATTGGGCGTGTTGGAGGGGGCCGAGCACCCCTGGCTCCCCCACTGTCTCCGTCTCTGATTACCATATTAACCAACAAATTGGACTATAATTAATACTAGATTGTAGTACCGACGATAAGTAGAAATGGCTTACCAGTCCTTTGCGCTTCCAGGAAATTAGTGGTGTCAAATTTACCATAAAAATCGTCTTGTTTAACTACAACAAATAAGAGAGTCAAATTTAGCCAACAAAATTTCACAGAGAAGCGACGCCAACAGTGAACTTATAAATAAAGTGCTTAAAATAAAAAATTTCATTAAGAGTATAAAAGAACAAATATACATGAATATTGCATAGTTAAGAAGAAAACATTTAAGCTTCCTAAGTAATCTCATCCAAACAGTTGGTAGACAGTAGTCATTAACGTTTACATCTAATAACCTCACAAGATAACCATGAAATATGGTAAAAAGTAGATGTTAATTCAATAGCTTACCTATTAGAACGATCGCTTTGACATCATTTCTGCTTAATGCTTCTTCAATTTTCTCCTTCAGCTTAGTGAAAACTAAATACACACACAAACACAAAAACCATAAACGTAAGTACGTAACAAATTATTAGGCGATGTTTAGCGGTTAGCACACACTCGGAATAGGCAGAAACAACGTAATAGAGCGCAATGCAGGTGATCGTGTTTACATTTGAATTTTTTTATTTTGATCTGTAACTCGTACCAAATCACATAAATCGTTTGAACCAAAGGGATTGTAGCTTAGCATTACCATGCTCTACGACTAAGAGATGCATAGATGATACCATAATGGCAAAAAACAATTACATTATTTTAGCTATGGTTTCTCAAACGGGAAATCCTATGAAAGTATGTAACATCCAAGTACCAAATTTGTTGCATCACTTGTATGGTCGACAGAATATTTGATGTGCAATCAGGAGAATGAAAGAATATTTAGCAAGGGGAGCAAGGGTCCTAGCTGATTTGGGCTAAACGAGTCCTATTATTTGGACTTGAACAAACTCATAGTAAAAAAGTACATAAAAGATCTATCTCAATATGGGCTGTTGGGCCGTCCTCCCATTCAAAAATTGAACGCCAATGATATGCAAAATGTATAAATTTAGAAATGAGTAAATGACTAGAAAAACTAACACATTAACAACTCATAGTGAACGAACTAAGGCCGAGTGTAATGGTTCATTTGGATGATCGGTCGACATCACACCCCCAAGGGGACACGTCTAGACAAGGAAAAGAGGAAACTCAATAGATTATACAATCTACTTGTGTGAATATTTGTGCATGTGATTGTCATCGGTCTTGTGAGGGTCACCATTAGACTTCCTAAGATGAAAGAGGAGGGCAAAATATGTGAACTAGCACTTGCAAAATAAGTTAAACAAGATGATATAGGTGTTGGATACTTGCCAATGGCACTTTCTTTTTTAAAACAAGAGTAGATTACACAAATGGTCCTTGTGGTTTGCGTTGACTTTCAAGAATGGTCTTTTGACTTTTTTCCGACTCAAATAGTCACCAACTCCTAAACCCTTAACACTCACGGTCCCTATCACTAACGTCTGTAGTCCGTTTGTTTTAACGGCTAAAACTCCTCATGTGCCTTATACATGAGGGTAAAATAGTCTTTAAAACTTTCTTTTTCCCTTTTATAATAAGACAAACCGATGCATGTACACATTCTCTTTTGACTTTCTCTCTCATTTTACCCACTTAAAATCTTAAATCAATTCACAACAAAAACCGAGTTTTTAAAAAAAAAAAAAAAAAAAAAAAAAAATGTCACTGGATATTGTGGAAACGTATAGCTATTGAGCAACCCACCTACAGATATGCGATATGTGTTTAGTGGATACTTGACAAAGGGTATGCACTTTCATTTTTAAAACAAGAGTAAATTATACAGGTTGATTGTGTGTTCATTGGGTTTTTGTTTGAAAGTTTTGGTGAAAAAGAAGATGAAGTTAAGAAAAATTTATGAGATATAGGAGGGTGGAGAGAAAAATAAATATTGAAATATAAAAAGACGAGTGAGAGAGGAAAAGATGATTGTTAAGTGAAAAAAAAAAGTAATGGAAAGACGATTTTACCCTCATGTGCAAGGCACAGGGGTAATTTAACGGTGAGACTTGACGTTTGTCTGGTCAAAGAGCCGTGAGTGTTAAGAGTTTCAAAGTTGGGTTCTATTTGATTCGGAAAGAAAAAAAAAAAAAAAAAAAAAAAAAAAATCAAAAGACTATATATACTTGAAAGTTCTTTCAACGCAAACCATAAAGACCATTCGTGTAATTTGCTCTGAAAACAATAAAGGGTATGTATTTAATGTTAAATTTAAATAAGTTGGTCTTCAAAATAATTTATACTAGGGATGTTACTCAAAGTTTATGCACATGTTTTCGACTCAAGTATGTTGTGATTGAGCTTATTACTAAAGACTAAATACATGTAAAGGGACTGTTTGTTATGACAATATGAGTATGAAGGAATGACTTTGATAACCATTGAAATCATTTGATTTATGGGTTTACTTTAATATATGAAATAAGAAGCAAACTTTTATGACTAAGCATTATCAAAACCTATCTAAGGTAGTGGGGTTTACTAACCCTTAATTTCCAATACCAATACCAATACCAATCATTCCTCTTAAGAAACCAAACAACCCTTTAATATTTCGACTTCATGCAAACACTTTAAAGTTTAAACAACTTTATTACATATGAAAAATACAATGAACTGATGTCAAATTATAGCGTAGATAATAAGCTACTAGTATTACTTAAGAAATCATAAACAAAAACAAACAACACTATTATATACTCCAATATTTTATAAATATTATAATAGTTTAAACCTAATGTGAACCCATGCGACCAAACCCTTCTCCCCAAGTTACACACACACTGACACACGTATCAGCCTACACCACCAGCCGCCATTGTTACCTTCACCGACCGTCACCGTCACCGTCACCCCGTTAGGTTGAAAAACGCTAACGCTTTTTTGTCCTAGTCATCTTCCAATATTGATGCACCAAATGTTTGTGTTAAAGTTAACGTTTGAATCAATTTCGCTTTGCATCAATCTAGATTTATGTACGTGTTTTATACTAACAAAATTGTGTTTAGGAGGCGGTTTACGGCGGTCAAAGGTGGCAGTGTATGATGGTCAAAGGTGGTGCATGGTGACTAACATTGTTGATAAATAATCATGTGACAATAAATAACAAGAGATAAAAAAGTTGAAACGTACTTGAAGTCGCAACGGGCTCGATAACAGTTGTGTTCGACACGTTGATAACCGCAACACCGTCGTCTAAAACTACCATCTTCGCTTCAACCTCCCCCATATTTTGATGATAATAATTAGTGAAAATGTGGCTTTATAAATACCGAATCATGGAAAGATACGATGAATTTATGACGACATTATCTACTATTATTATATTACTATTTCCCTTTTTTCCATATGTTAACTCGTATTGTCACTTAATTAAACGTTCCAACATTCTAGAATATGGTGAGATTTTGTTCTAACATATCGTGTTATATGGAGGTTTTTTTGTGTAAATGTTTTGCTACGTGACATTGATTAAATCAAAACTAAAATATCATTTATCGCTATATGATCAAATATAACTTTTGTGCATAGAAAATTGTTCGACTAGAATAACGTGCTAAACCATAATTTATTATCTTCCTATCAAACTCATATGAATATGTGATGCAATAAAAAAAAATACATATAAAATAGCATGTCGTTTTCGGAGAGTTTTATATACCATTTCATGATGTTATACCATTCTTTATATGATATCATATAAACTCTTCTTTTTGTTTTATACACAATTTAAGACAAGTATCAACAAAAGATTAACTACCTTAATTGGCATAATGGCATAGTGGGTATTAACTTTAAGTCATATATTCACTTGATATTAACCACTTACCACTCTTCACTAGAGATAGCAAAAAAATCCGTATCCAACGAGGATCCGATCTCCAAACCCGATTTGACTGGGGAATTTCCGAGTTGACCAGGGATGGGGATGGGGATGGGGAATCTCCAAATTATGAAACCGGGGATGGGGGCGGGGATAGGGATATCATAAATCCCCGACCCCAAACCCGACCCAAAACTTTTTAATGTATAAATTAATGTATATTAATACTAAATGTACTTGTATATGTATACGCAGTGTTGCAAAAATCGGCCTACAAGGCCGATTAATCGGCGATTACAAGTTGAACAGCCTTGGACCTTTGAGCGAATTACAAGGTAATCGGCCTTAGACCTTGGAATCGGCGATTAATCTGCCAAAAATCGCTACACGGCCCTTGACCGCCTCGGGACCGATTCACGATTTTTGCAACATTGTGTATACGTTAGTGAGTATTGGCAATTATTATATTTGAAGTATATTTGTATGTATATGTGACATTTAATTTATCAAAATCATCAAATATTATAAAACATTAAGCAGTAATTACGTATTATCCAACCAATATTTTGTCTGAATACACACATTTGATGCACTCAATTTTTATATTATATGTGATGTTTCAATATATTACAATGCTTTAAAGTTGAATGACATTTTAATTAATACAATTATGTACAATGTATGCTTTTTAAGATGTTTTATAGGTTAATTTTTTATGTTATCGATTAGTTGTATAATTTTTATGCTTAATTTATA
>JARVZY010006634.1:0-25802 GCA_030686995.1 Artemisia argyi
CTGGAAACATGTTTACAAGTGGAAGTTAAACTAAAACTAGTTATAGTAACAACTTATGCACTGATAATGGTGATTATGAGTCTCAATTCCTCACACAGTTGACTGTGGGAGGATTTACCTTTAATTTTGACTATATACTAAAGAACCTGAGTGTTGAATGACTTTTCTAACCTAAATAAACCTAAAGATGCATGTTCAAGCAGAAAACAAAATCCAAAAGCTAATGCACATTGGTGAAAACCACTATGCCAAACACTCCTTTTGAAAACTGTTTTGGTGGTTTTCAAAGCAAACTTACACTATAAACCTCAAACATGAAACCTAACCTTTTCTAAACACTAAATAAGCACAGTTTGAAATGAAATAAATACTGAGTGGCCTATGCTATAGTAAATTACAAGAATTTTATGAGAGAGCTTACAGTGAGCTCTTGTGGGCAACAAACCAAGAACCAATGAACAAAATGTGCTATCCTATGCCTCCCCTGAAGCACCTAAAACCATATGAACCATACATCTACCCTGCTTCCATTCTGAATCAACTCATTCACCATTTTATACCTGTTGACTTTTGTTGACTGTGGAATTTTTTTGAGCTAAAACTATTTTGAACTTTACTGAGTTTATGAAAGCTTGTGAATATTTTAGTATGAGCTTAATGAAACAGATTCAACACTTTTAACTAGATGAGAGTGATTTGAGATTTTTATAAAAAACTGCAAATGGGAAATTTAAATAACAACACATGAAATTAACTTCAAAGATGATTCATATTATACAAAATAACTTGACTACAATTGATTTTAACTAGAATTACAACTGGAAAAAGGAAATTAAGTTTAAATGATTACATTATACTAAAAATTACTCTACTGCTACACTAATACTTTTTCTTCTTTTCTTCTTTACTTTTATAAGCCCTCAGAAGCTGCTTTGACTTTCCCACACTTGTTGGACCCTTGGATTAGCTTCTATAGATCTCAACCGTTCAAAATGGTATTGGCGGGAAAATAATTGGGAGGCAGTTGTGGTGTTTGGTGAAACATTTAATGATGAGAGGGGAGGGTTGGTTGGGTTGGTGAGTGTTTTGTGGGATTGGAGAGGAGGGGGGAGACATGATTACTGGGATTAGGGGGTGTGTTAATGGAGGGTAAGGCTGAAGGTTAGGGGTGAGGGTGTTGGTGTTTGACCTGGTCAAACGACCAGGTTTATTAAAGGTTAGGGGAGTGGGCCGGATGTATGGATTGGGATGGGGTGATCGTTACTGGATCAGAGGTGGTATAAGGGTGGTAATGGATTTGGTTTATGGGCTATAATAACACAAGGGATCCGTTTGGTTGTAACATTAATCACAAGGACCATTTTTGTAATTTACCAAAGGTTTAGGGACTGAAAATGAAATTCCCCATAAGTAATACCAAGGACCAAATTGCCAATCACCAATATTTCATAAACCATTTTTTTTTTCATTTTCATTTTTCAAAATTTCCCGGGGACCAAATTTGTAAATTTCCAAACCTCGGGGAATAAACATGCAATTTTCTGAAAATTTCACCCAAGGACTATTTGTGATACATTTTGATTTTTCCAAGGGCAAAAAATGATTTTCCTTTCAAAAATATCCCACCAAGGACTGAATCTGCCAAAATCTGTAACTCCAGGGACTAAATTGTAATTTTCCAAAACTTTTGAGATTTTTCACCAAAGGACTAAATATGACAACTTATGATTGTAAAAGGACCTTTGGTGATAATTTTCTATATTTTGAATATCCAGGGACTAGTTTTGTAATTTTATAAAAGTTGGGGACTGAAACTGCCAATTTTGCAAACTTTGTGCATTTTTCATCTGTTTTTGCTCATTTTGTATCTAAAACATATAAAACACAATTTTAAAATATTTTCAGTATTTTGATGCATTACTGAGTGTTTTTGTATGTTTTGCAGTTCAGATTAGACCAAAAATGATGAGTGTTTGAGCACTCATCAATCCCCCACACTAAACTATTGCTAGTCCCTAGCAATACTGTTTTGAAAACTTGACGGATTTTAAACTCTTTACCAAAAGCCATCACTTCTGGAGTAGCCAGGTGTAAGAACTGTGGCACACCTGATAACCGTGTGATTTTGAGCAAACCACCAGCTGTCAACGGATTTGATTTGTCTTTACCAGAAGCCGTTTGCTTCTGGACTAGCCAGCTCTTGATGGAATAGTCAACATCTTGGTGAGCTGATTACCAATTATGGATTTTCCACGGCCTTTACCACAAGCCATAATCTTGCGGGCTAGCCAACTCATTAGCTTTTGAGGATGATGGGGAGTTGAGGAACCATACAATTTTGGGCAAATTGCAAGCCGTAAACGGATTTGAGATGTCTTTACCAAGAGCCGTTTGCTCCTGGACTAGCCAATCCCTTTTGTCGCTTAGACAAGGCGGACTGATTACCACAAAAATTTTGAAAAAATTTTTGAATTTTGGCTAAAAACGAGGGTATTATATAGTAAAATGTGATAAAATTTCGCTAGAATAGCGAATACCCCCCCCCCCCCCACACTAAGCATGAATATTGTCCTCAATATTCAAAATCCCGGCTATTATGCCGACATTTTGAACGTAAAAGGGCAACATTACAAGCTAAGCGTGGAAAAACACCATTTTTGTTTTTTCACTTCATAAGTAACCATAGCATGGGGGACTCCCCCACACTTAGGGTGAAAACCCTATAAGACTCGACCCTGAATTCATTTGTCCATGGGGAAGCATGATGTGGAAGAAACAATCTCAATCGGACTTTCATTCAAGATGTTTGGACAAACATTTGAAGCACGTGAAAGTTCCACACCGATGAGATATAATCCCGGCTCAAGATAATGATACATGAGAATGCCGGGATCAAATATAGTGTCCTCACTCCCGAAGGAGTGAAGAAGAGAGGAAGTCACCTTATAGGTGAAGAAAAGGAAGAAAATCATGATAAAAAGCATGATTTGATCTTCTTCCTCGAGAGCAGGCTCCTTAGCCTGAGTTTGGATTTCTGAGGTTAAGCTCGTAAATAACCCGGGAGGGTGGGTGGGATTTTGCAAATTCTCATGATTGAGAGCATCTCCCCCCGGGATATCAAACTCCGGAGGAGTTATGACATGATGAGAGAGTTCACCGGAGAACTCCTCATGAAGAGAATCATTCACAAGATGTGAATCTGTGAACTCGTGTTCCGGAATAGACTCATCACAATCCTCGATCTGAGTACCAAAAAGTGGATTATCAGAAATCGAAGTGAATTCAGATTCGAATTCAAATAGAGGATTAGTGAGAGTAGTATTGAATGTTTCGGGAACAAAGTGAATATCATTCTCTATTGGATTGTCGGGATAAGAAGTGAGTGACGGATCATGATATAGGAGACTTTCAATTTCTCCCAGATCGGCTTCGAAGTCAAGGAGACCATCATCACCTTCCAATGAAAGTGCATTGATGTGAGTAAGTTCATCAGCGAACTCCTCAAGAAGAGGATCAACATCAGAATGAGGCAGTGGTGCCTCAATATACTCAATGTCTCCATGAGATGTACAATCATCATTAAAATCTGAGAAAGTCTCAAAATGATCGTTTGAACACTCAATAGGGGAAGGAATATCACACACATGATCCAAAGTTCCCTGTGACTCTCCTGGGATTGGGACAAGGATCTCAACACTAGACTTTATTAATTTGTCCGATTCCTTATTAGGAACAGTGTCAAGATGCTCATCCCCCATGATCAGAGAGTGAGTGTGAACTTCGGGTGTGATAACAGACTGAGGGAGTGGAGAAGGACTAGCAGACATGGGTTTTATAAATTTCATTTGTTCTTCTGCTAGTAATTCTATCATAGTCTTTTCTCCCTGATTTTCCGAGGAAGGAATCACTATAGATGAAAGTGATGAACCCTTACAGAATTGAGAAAAATCAAGGGTGACTTCATCATCACTATCATCGTCGTAAAGAGCAACATTACGAAATATGGCACGTGTTTTAGCTGCTTGTTCTAAGACTAGCAATTCTTCCTTGCTCAATTCGTTTCTAGCTGCTCGTTCTTCCGCAAGTAATTCTGCCATAGATTTCTCACGAGAGCTTTGAAACGATGAAGTAGCCAACTCCTCCTTAAGATCTTTCAATATCTTAAGAGCCTCTATTAAAATGTCTTGCTCAGTAACAAGAGGAGTTGCTTGGGTCATTTGGTATTGTGGAGGTGGGTCTGAATACGAATAGTCGTAATTGTTACAAGGAAACGGATTCCCTGTTTGACAATCAGAGCTAGTGTGTAGACCTCCACAATACTCACAACAGTAAAACTGATGTGGCTGTGAGTCGTGTGTGCTGTAGTCATAATTGTTATCAGGAAACTGCTCATAGACAAGCGTGTTTCCTGATTGACAATCAGAACTGTAGTGGGAACCACCACAGTACTCACAACAGTTAAACTGTTGAGTCTGGACTGGTGTGTCTTGATACGAAGCATCATTGAAGTTTGGATAATATGATTCTTGCTCGTATGAATGTGTTGGGTAATTGGAAAAATTTGAAGAGTCGTTGAATGAGTTTTGATTAGGATCATAAGCAAATGAATTACTCGACCCACAAAACAAACAACTCCCGTTTTGGATATCATTACCACATTGTACACATGTACACCAACGACATGGCAAACCAAAAAGTGGCTCACCACAACCAACACAAGGAATAAAAGCCGGAGGTGGGACAAGTGGTGTGCTCTTAGAGCTAGCAATTTCCACCACTTCCGTTATGGTCTCGGGTTTTGGTTCTTGATAATCGTGAAGATTGGGCAAGTCGTTCTTTTCAGTCACTGCCCTAAGCTCTGTACTTTTGCTTGATGACCTTATAACCTTATATCGTGAAAGATCAGGATTGATTCTTGAAGGTTTGTCATTAATAGCACGTATCTCGGGCTTGGAAGAATTTGGTGAATCATTGAGAGAATTTGGACTTATGAACAGATTGCACAAAACACAAAATCTGTTACTACAATTATTGCCACATTTCTCACAAATACACCGGAGGCAACGAAAGTCGTTCTCAATCGGGCTTTTACAGTGAAAACACGTGTAGCCGAGAGACGCCATAAGAATTATACATGAGATGGGTATAAGAAGGTAGAATCAAACGGATAGAGGGTAAGGAAAAATATTTTTGGGTTTTTATGAAAAGATATGAAGAAGGGTGGATAAATATACAGTGGATGAATTCCAGAATCACTAATCAGAAAAACCGTTTAGAAAACGCACACAACCTCCCGGCAGCGGCGCCAAAAATTGATTGATGCTAAACCGTCAACCAAAGTCAACCACGGATGTGGTCAAGATGGTCAAACAACCTAGAGTCAATGCTCCGCGGAAGTATAGTGTTTCCCCGGGTCGTTATGTCCCGACGAGGTGTGAATGGCTAACAAACGGTTATGTGATCGGGTGAATTTGGATGAAAAGGGGATTGTGAGTGATCTGACTAAGGAATCTACAAAGAAATAGCTTAAACAAGCTATATAAACAAGACTGAAAAGTTTGAAAACCCAGAAACGTTTAAAACTTAAAACGCGTACGTTCACGTTTAAATAAAACGTAAACGTACAAAATAAAAAGTGAAAGCGGAAATCTGAAAACACCCAGGGGGTGAAAATGACTTTTTTACAAACTTAAAAGTAAAAGAGAAATTTTAGAAAAAGAAAATAAATTTTAACACTAATTAATTATTTAATATTAATTAAATACTATTTATTACTTAATTATTAATATTTAAACAACTTAAATATAATACAATATTAATTAAATACTAAAAAGGTGAAAATAAAATTTCTAAAATTATAAAATAACTAAAAACAAGTTTTAAAAATAAAAATATGTATTTTTGTCTTTTTGTGATTTTAATATTAATTAATTACTAATTAAATACTAATTACCTAATTAAACTATTTTAAATTAAGAAAAATACTAAATGAACAGTAAAAATTCTAAGAAAATTTCTAAAAATGTTTTATAACATATAGAAGCTATAAAAAAAATATAAAAACTTGGTTTTACTTAATAAAAACTAATTATGCTATTTTATACTAATTATTATTTAATAATTAATAAAACTAAGATTAATTCTAATAAATACTAAATACGAAAATAAAAATCTGAGAAAATTATTATAAATACTTTAATATAATAGGTAATTAATAAAAATATAAAAATGACAAGTACTTAATTAAAATCTAAAAATGAAAAATAAAATTTAAATAAAATTAAATAGAAACTATCACTTAAAAATAAATTAGCTTTTCTGGATTTTTCTTTTTAAAAACTAATTTGCAACTAAAAACATGAACTTTTTGTGAAAACAAGATTGGTGGAACTCAGAAATAAGCACAACAAGTGCTTATTTCTTAGACAGTTGACTTTGGTCAACTGTCTAAGCTATAAGCTTGGAATAAGCTCAAAGCTGAGAACCAGGGGTGAAATTGGGTGGAAACAAGTTAAAGGGACATGAAATAAGCCAGAAAAACTAGAATGGTTCCCTGGATAAGTCAATAAGCTGATTAAGCTATTCTAAAATTCAAACAGACAACACAGTTAAGGGACAAAGTTTTGTGACCTTGCAGCCCTATCAAATGGGGTTCAAAACCCAAGGTAAGCCCAGTTACTTGAAGATGAGCTTATTGGCTTCTCAAAAAGCCAATAAGCTCATTGTGGGGCCCACTATGTAGGCCATGAGATGGCATGAAAGTGAGGTGTTGGTCTGCTTATCTGAGTAGCAGGGCATATCATTGCCCTGCAGGCTGCTTTGATCAAGTGTGGACACAAAAATAAAAATCATAAAAATGCACTGACCAAGGGAATCCAAAGCTGAGCTAGTAGACAACGAATAGGAACAAGATTCATAGCCTAAGACCCCATACACAATTCTAATTAAATCATGCAATATTTGAAAAAAAACTGAAACATACACATTGACTTTTTGCTAAAAACTACTTGTTTGACTTTGTCCAACTTTCAATGGTTCTAGATTACTGGAAACATGTTTACAAGTGGAAATTAAACTAAAACTAGTTATAGTAACAAATTATGCACTGATAATGGTGATTATGAGTCTCAATTCCTCACACAGTTGACTGTGGGAGGATTTACCTTTAATTTTGACTATATACTAAAGAACCTGAGTGTTGAATGACTTTTCTAACCTAAATAAACCTAAAGATGCATGTTCAAGCAGAAAACAAAATCCAAAAGCTAATGCACAGTGGTGAAAACCACTGTGCCAAACACTCCTTTTGAAAACTGTTTTGGTGGTTTTCAAAGCAAACTTACACTATAAACCTCAAACATGAAACCTAACCTTTTCTAAACACTAAATAAGCACAATTTGAAATGAAATAAATACTGAGTGGCCTATGCTATAGTAAATTACAAGAATTTTATGAGAGAGCTTACAGTGAGCTCTTGTGGGCAACAAACCAAGAACCAATGAACAAAATGTGCTATCCTATGCCTCCCCTAAAGCACCTAAAACCATATGAACCATACATCTACCCTGCTTCCATTCTGAATCAACTCATTCACCATTTTATACCTATTGACTTTTGTTGACTGTGGAATTTTTTTGAGCTAAAACTATTTTGAACTTTACTGAGTTTATGAAAGCTTGTGAATATTTTAGTATGAGCTTAATGAAACAGATTCAACACTTTTTAACTAGATGAGAGTGATTTGAGATTTTTATAAAAAACTACAAATGGGAAATTTAAATAACAACACATGAAATTAACTTCAAAGATGATTCATATTATACAAAATAACTTGACTACAATTGATTTTACTAGAATTACAACTGGAAAAAGGAAATTAAGTTTAAATGATTACATTATACTAAAAATTACTCTACTGCTACACTAATACTTTTTCTTCTTTTCTTCTTTACTTTTAAAAGCCCTCAGAAGCTGCTTTGACTTTCCCACACTTGTTGGACCCTTGGATTAGCTTCTATAGATCTCAACCGTTCAAAATGGTATTGGCGAGAAAATAATTGGGAGGCAGTTGTGGTGTTTGGTGAAACATTTAATGAGGAGAGGGGAGGGTTGGTTGGGTTGGTGAGTGTTTTGTGGGATTGGAGAGGAGGGGGGAGACATGATTACTGGGATTAGGGGGTGTGTTAATGGAGGGTAAGGCTGAAGGTTAGGGGTGAGGGTGTTGGTGTTTGACCTGGTCAAACGACCAGGTTTATTAAAGGTTAGGGGAGTGGGCCGGATGTATGGATTGGGCTGGGGTGATGGTTACTGGATCAGAGGTGGTATAAGGGTGGTAATGGATTTGGTTTATGGGCTATAATAACACAAGGGATCCGTTTGGTTGTAACATTAATCACAAGGACCATTTTTGTAATTTACCAAAGGTTTAGGGACCAAATTGCCAATCACCAATATTTCAAAAACCATTTTTTTTTTCATTTTCATTTTTCAAAATTTTCCGGGGACCAAATTTGTAAATTTCCAAACCTCGGGGACTAAACATGCAATTTTCTGAAAATTTCACCCAAGGACTATTTGTGATACATTTTGATTTTCCAAGAGCAAAAAATGATTTTCCTTTCAAAAATATCCCACCAAGGACTGAATCTGCTAAAATCTGTAACTCCAGGGACTAAATTGTAATTTTCCAAAACTTTTGAGATTTTTCACCAAAGGACTAAATATGACAACTTATGATTGTAAAAGGACCTTTAGTGATAATTTTCTATATTTTGAATATCCAGGGACTAGTTTTGTAATTTTATAAAAGTTGGGGGACTGAAACTGCCAATTTTGCAAACTTTGTGCGTTTTTCATCTGTTTTTGCTCATTTTGCATCTAAAACATATAAAACACAATTTTAAAATATTTTCAGTATTTTGATGCATTACTGAGTGTTTTTGTATGTTTTGCAGTTCAGATTAGACCAAAAATGATGAGTGTTTGAGCACTCATCAATAACCACCAACATTAAAGTCGTCTTTACTTGGGCATACAATCGCCTGCAGGTTGCTGGAGAGAAAAAACTGACATGACAGGGAAAAATGAGAGGATTGGGTCGCCTTACTGGGTCAGCCTTACTTTACATATTGGTTTTTATCAAGTAGATTAGGTCAATGTCATGCTCCTTTAAAAGTCACAAAAGTTTATTGACTACTTTTTTAAAGTTATTATTGTAGGTTTTATATTTTCTTTTTTACAAAATGTTACAATCGGATGTACTTTTTACGTATACAACCTCGTCATATAACTTTCATTAGCAAAAAAAGTCTCTTTTCTAGTGGTACATTGCAAATTGACACCAAAGATATAAAGATAAGCTAAGTTTCGTATTGGAAATTATATAGCCTTTTTTCTTCTTTTTCAAAAGCTAGTAATAAAGATTAAAGAGAACGAAAAATGGATAACTACGTGACTCAAGAACATGTAAGACCACCCGTAATAGGGGATCGGACGACCCGGTCGTATGCACTGAGGATGCATCCTCCTCTATTACGGCGACTTTCTAGAGACGCAAAAAAACAACCCTCAACGGTCCAAAAATTGACCGTTTGGTCATTAACAAAGAAAAAAACTTTAAAATTTTAAATAAACTTACCTTATAAATACCTCAATACTTCTTTATTTTTATACACACTTACAAACCCATTATTTCTTATATACTCTACACAGCTCATCTATAACAAATGAATTCTGGTCAAAACAATTTTACAATCCTCGAATGATGAAGAACAAGAAGTTAGTAGTATTAATCTAGAGTTTTTAAAAGAGTTTGTTATGGTTTTTTAATCTTCCACTTCTACAACCCCAAAAACCCCGACTTATTGAAATACGATAGATAGAGATCATTATAGTGTTCATGATCGTCTAGTGGCCACTTACTTCTCTGAAAACTCAATGTATGACAAAAATTATTCACACGCATTGTTCGGGAATTAACTGATAATGCACCATATTTTCAACAAAATGATGATGTACAGGAAGAGTTGACATTTTCTCATTGATGAAGTGTACCTCTGCAATTCGTTAATTGGCATATGACACCAAACCTGATGCTCTAAACGAATATTTGAATTAATTAAGTCATATGAAAATTGTTTTTTTATGACTTAATAAAGAAAGATGACTGAAAATATTAAGTGATAAAACTAAGGTTGTCCGCATTAAGTCATCTGTTAATTAAATATGACTTAATAAAAAAATTTAACAAACAAGCCCTTAGTCTAACAATCTTTTCCGTTACTTTCTAAAAACTTCTACTAAGGGGATCGACTTGGTATGGAAATAACTTTGTTGCTACTAATTTCTCATTTTTTCTGTAAGGTTAGTACTTATTTTCAAAATAGTTTTACCAAAAGAGATCCAGTTTATATAAATGAAAATGTTATTAGAAGCTAATTGCAACATATATAGACTTCGAGCTTCTCTAATATCTACAAGTTTGTGAGTTGCATCTTTTTTTTTTTTTTCTTTTGAACGGCAACTTTTATAAAGAATTAGCAAGAAACTAGAAAATTACAACGAAATCAAAGAAGGGTGCTGACACCAACTAAAAGAACTCTTACATCAAGAAGAAGTCCAAGAAAAAGAGCAAGCAACGATATCATCGAAAATGACTTCCTTCCGAGATTTTTGGACGCAAAACTCTTGCAAATTACTTGGTTGGTCATGGTAAGGAATCCCATAAGTTAATGATATAAAGTGTTTCTCTTTTGCTTTTTTGGTCTTTGCTATCTTGATGTAAGCATAGTGTCACACAACGATACTTTTAACTAGTATCTACGCAGCTTCATGTAGTAGTCTTCAAAAACTGAAATTATATAACTCACCAACACTATGTTTCGGTTACTTGAAAAAACAGAGTTTATACTATTACTACTACATTAGACTTCACTTGAACTGTAGTAACATCAGAATCAGAATACAACATTATGACAGACAAACGTGATTGTAAATTTGAACTCTACGCATCTACCATTTGAGTGTCTTCGGCCATTATAATCTCCATGTCTCTTATATCTCGCTTCAAGACATTCCCCAACCTGGCAACAGCTTCTGTTTGCTGTTGTAACACCTGCACATCATTACAATTTAAAATTATTTCATATCAAAGTAAGACCCGAACCGACACACATTGAGGTGACAGAATCCCTGTCCTATGAAAATTGCAACAATCAAGATACATAGTTAAAGCACAATGTTTGATTTTTATTTTTATTTATTATTATATATAGGGGGCTTTGCGAGAACTCCAATTTTGCATTAGAAAATATGCATGTTCATATAAAACATGTATGTTGCACTTACATATACCTTAATACACATACCTGCGTAACATACATGTTCATATAAAACCATTTTGCATTGATATGTTGCACTTAACAAGGTTTTATATGAACATGTATGTTACGCAAATATGTGTATTAAGGTGTATGTAAGAAAAAATACATGTTTTATATGAACATCATGTTTTCTAATGCAAAATTGGAGTTCATTGTAAAAATCAATAATATAGTATTTTGTAAACAGATTTAATACCACAATTATTCATTATTTAAAAAAAAAAAAAAAAAAAAAAAGGTTTATAGTCAGATTGAGCAAACCCATTAGACAGCTATAAATTCACTAAACTTGAATGATTGGTAGAAGTGGCAATCTCTACTCAATTACTACGTATGGTTTTATTTGGGTTATGAATTCTATCTCCAACGATTCACGTAGGTTTATTTTAAAAGGCTACTGTAGCTGATAATGAAAACTAACCAAGAACTTTGTGCATTATAAATGTGCCTTTTTTATATGAACAAAAAATGTTAAACGGGTCAGTCCATAGCCAACCAAACCACCCTGTTTTAACCCATTAACCAGCCCGTCTAATTGCCACCTCTAAAAACCGAAAACAATGACCATTTGAAAATTCATAAAACAAAATAGAAAAGAACTAATAGTTGCTACATGCTACAAACAAGTACCTCGTGCATATCAGAAAGACTCTGTTCATGTATTTTGGTCGATCCAGGTAAATAAACAGAAGCACCACCATGACCATTTCCTTGAACACGAGATACAGTCAGCAAATTCTGGACCCTCCTCGTGAGTTCAGCTCCAGATCCTTTTAACTGTGAGGGTTTTATGTAAATAAGTGTAAGAGACCTTTAGAAAGCATGTCACTGAACTATAAAAGGGACACTACCAACCTGTCGGATTATTGCAGCCAACTTTTCAGCCAATTCAACTTCTCCTTTGTTCAAAGGCAACCGAAAGCCCTTTGCCTCTAATGCCTCAAGTATTCTCATCAACTATTGCAAGTACAGCAAATATGCACGTTTAAATAAAAGTGGAGGATAAATAAAAAGAACAAGTTGAATCCGAACTAAAGGGGGCAATTTCTAGCTTTAGAATTTATTTACAAATATGGAGTCGTTCGAAAATTTGTAAATAAATTCTATGACTTTTATCACAAACGAATCGAATAAAAAATTTAGCTAAAAAGACAGCGAGTTTAGGGTTTAAAAGAGGCGAAATCACTGCAAGTATATTTTTAGTGCATAATAATCTTATTGATTGTTCTTTTTCTCGGTTTAGAATTTACTGCAATACTATTGCTTCTGTAATCATAATTTGTTTGTGGGTCAATTCAACCCATCATGGCTAGTTTTGACCCAAACTATAATTTACCTGTTACAGCCTGAACCCTTTTTGACCCATTATCTGGCCCACCCCCAATCTTGCCACCTCTAAATCTCTAATCAGGTACAGCATGAAGAAAAAAGAACATGCAAATGGTTAGAAGATTTTTACCCTCAAGAGGCGCCTTTGTAGAGCTTTCTCTGATTGTCTCAGCCTCTCTATTCTGGGAAAAGTATCAGCTTGGAAATGCCTTTGAAGCTGTATAAAAGAACGTCAACGCGTTAATATGTTGCTAAAATGTGTGTTTTGGCACAGTAAACAGCAATTAGTGACATAGATGGTGTGTTACCACTTTCACATTGGTTTGCGTCATTTGTAATCTCTCTGCATCTGAAAGTATGACTTCATCTTGAACCTGAATACATTTAACATCTGAGTCAGATATCAATTAAGGCAAGCTTCGGTATGTCATGACTAGAAAAAAAAATCTAGTTCAATACATCAATACATATAAGAAAGAAAATATATGTCTAGTAGGAACATCATCTAATCCAAAATTTAGGCCTGTCAATAATAACTGAACAATCGAATTACCAAACAATTTCGAATCCCGGTATTAAGAAGGCTGTCTGCATTCTATAACTTTGAATCCTAATATGTGTCTACACGGTACTAATTGAATTTGGATTTGAATATGTTTTAATTTAGATTCAATCGTATTTTGATTTTGAAAAGCTTATAGATAATATACTTTATATCTTACTAGCCGAGTACCCGTGCTATGCAACGGAATTTTGAAAAGGAGTACCACTTCTCTTCAACGCAAATAGAAAATTCATTGGTTGTTGTAGAAATATCATGATGATCGAAACATGTGACCACCATAAAAAGATACGAAAATGCCACTCGTCAATTGATACAAAACAGTCAATTGTTGTAGTACAGTACCGAGTTCACCATCTCGACTCTAATATGATTATTTCTTACTATATTAGCAAACTATGCACTCATCGTCACCAAATGATTTAATCACATCTAGATGATCGTTTTTATAATTGAGAATATAACCGATATGTTAATTGTTAATAAGTTTGTAATATGTAACTGAAACTTAAATAAAATTACAAACATCAACTAAATTGAAACTTTATTTATTTTGAGTCAAATTAACACAATTTTTCATTATTATCATAACGCATATCTTTATTATTATTGAAACATCCATATGTTGCTTATAGTATTTGTACAATCAACATTAAGTCTTGTACTTCTTAATTTTTTTAAGACACAATGATACTCTTTATGGAGGAGTAAGATGAGACAAGATATGTACAAACATGAAACTTAGACTGCTTACAAGAAAACTGAAGGTGATGAGACTTGCTTTCGTTTTATAGCACTACTTATACTTATTAGTCCATTTTTAAACAGAAAAAAACCCCTTACTTTAAATGTTTATATATGAAAGCTTTGGACCTTTAACACCAATGTTATGTCAAGATGTCACATTTAGCATGCGTTAAGAGTTTAAAATTGGATTCTGTTTCATATTCTGCTATGTGTTGGTCATTCATATATATTGGATACAGGATAGTAATTATCAGATGCTTCTTATGGCTGTCCCCTTGAGGGATGGCTGATGGCATTTCAAAGGTACTCTACAAACTTCCAATTGCTTTATGACTAAATCTACTTACAAAAATTCTGATGAATGTCCTTTCAATTTGAATTATTAGTTATAAGTTTATCCTAATTCCTACATGATAATCATTTATCAGCTTTTACTTGTCTGTAACTTATTATATCAGTGTCAGACTACCATGTGGTCTGCTACTGCAACAATCAAACCAAAAGTAAAAGTAATATCTTTCATTAAACTAAATCAAGGTTCTAAAGTCTAAACCTCTCAGTACCAGTTCGGTAAAAGAAAGAAATATATGATATATGTATATGTACATATAAACTATAGAAAGTCATATGCATATAAGTATATAACAATGACTTAGTATGCTTCCTATCCCTGAAAGCTTTCCCACGGGATTCTTGGCTAGAGAAAGGTTCTGTGACATGGACGCCCAGCCCAACTAGGTCGGTCGGTTGGCCCACCTAAGATATTCAAAAATGATCGATCGATTTGATCAAATTTAGCCTTCCTAGCTAGCCGACAAAGGTCGAACTTTCTTACTTCTTAATTGAAAGCGAAAGAGAAAACTGACTTACTGAACTTTTTTATTGAAAGGGTATAACTAACTGGCTGGCACCTTACGAAGTAGTATACTTATTTTGTTTAGTAGCTTTCTAGATTCTAACGGGGTTAATCGTCCGTTAGCGTCAATCCTGTCAGGATCCGTTTGACTCACTCCGGATAGAAAGATTGAGGGGGTCAGACACGGTGGAGACTTTCATTGAATATGGGATTGAGACTAGTTCTTCCGTTGTTGGTAGTTCCTCAGGTCTGGTTGTTTATTTTTCAGAGCTTTTTCAATTCTTTCAGAACCTTACCTTTCGTATGCCTTTCGACGTTGCACAAAAGCCATTACTTTACGTTCAGCTAGCACTAAAAAGGCTACTCCTAGTAGAAGTGAAATAAGAGTAGTACCAAAGGCAGCACCTTCTGATTTCATAATCAAAAATGGAAAATTGGCTATGGAGAGCCCTTTTCAAATAAATCGAAATGATTGAAGTTTTTCTATTTGGAATCGTGTTAGGTCTAATTCCTATTACTTTTTGGTAGCATTTTGACCCTATATGAGATAGAACTCTTTCAATTCATGAGAGAACACGATGCAGGGCATAGCATAAATGAAACTGCTGATCATTTCATAAAACATATATGCTTATTCTTCAGTAGAAGACCCTTCACATAGTCCAATTGCATAAGTTATCTGAAGCAGTTCATATATGGTTCCAATAGGAGTGGACTTCAGTTGTCAATGGCCAATGGGTACTACAAGACCAAACTGACATCCCATGAGGCTCAATGTAGTTCCACACTTGAGCCTCTAAAAATAAGCTATGTCTTAAGCTTTAGAACAATATAGAACTTTTTATTTGACCTCCTACATAACACAGACGAACCTCATTGACATTCATGGAGTTGAACTCATGTTGTGTCATCCTTATCCATGTAGTTAGCTTTATGCTCAGAGAAGTTAAAACTAGCATAAGGATGAATAAACTACTGCTTGGATAAGTTGCATTTAGCTAAAAGTTCCATCAGATCCACAATAAATTAAATGTAGTGATGAAGCCATATAAACAAAATTTTAGGCGTCGATTCGTCTTAACCCAAAAGGTTATAGATCATAATACCATGTTCTAGATTTATGTATTCAGTCGTCAGCAAACTAGCCAGTAATCATAGGTAGACAAATAACAATCATAATAGTTCTAGCATGACCTAATGCGTATGTTTGCATTCAGAATAATAATATATTCATGGTTATATCAGATACCTTTAGGCGCTCAGAAAGATCTTTGAAGCCTTTAACAAGCTGGGGCCAAAGACGTTCACGATCAGAACTCTCCATACCTTCTAGCTTTCCCATTGCCTCTGCCCACATTATCTGACAATCAAAAACTATCCGCTAACCTTAGCAAAGCTCAATTTTCAAAATGAAACCAACCAGAAATTATACTAGTAAACTTACATCCGATACACCAGCAGGCTTTGCCCTATGTTGCGGTTCAGTCACACTGAACAACAAGTGCTGCACAACAAAAATACCTAGTAAGCGACCATGTTGAAACACAAACATACAAAAGCCACATATCGCTATTCAATGTTAACAGCGTTTGGATTAAAACTGCTTAGTTGCTTATTGCACTTAAAAATAAACAGTTTTAAACACTCATAAAACTCGACAATTCTCCGTCATAAGGAAACAAGCCATAAATAACAGGTATATTTTCTATAGTTACTTAATGTTGAGAGCGTGGCATCGGTTATTAATATATCAATAGTCTTTGCCATTGCCCATTAAAACTGCTTATTTCTTACTATCAAATAAGCAGTTTCGAGTAAGGAAATTCACACTATTAATCCAAAAACAGCGTACTTCACTCGCAAAGTCGCAAACATCCACATAAGCAAATCCTATACCCAATCCAAACACTCTCAGAACTCGTTAAAATTATATCAAAATGCATAAACCAATAAACAAGTTTATGCAACTGCTTATTTGCTTATTGCCTTTCCAATAACAAGTTTCAAACTACTAATCTAAAACACCTTATTTCACTTGCAAACAATCAGATAATTAGTTCCAATAACCAATTTCAAACACTCTCAAAATTATCAAAATGCAATAAACCGAATAACAATTTTACACAGACGATTTCCACAACTTGTATTACTAATACATAACAATAACATATACAATTGAACGAAAAGGAAGTAAGACGAACCTTAAACGCATACTTAGGGTTTTGAATCTCATCCTTATAAGCATCAAGTATTGCCTGTCAACAACCACACGAAACACAGCTTAAAACAACACTAAATAAAAAAACGCAAATTGCACCGTAATATTACTATCATATACAGGATTACAGTCAAGTTTATAATCTGATGACGCGTCACCTAAAGAAGAGTGACACGTGGCGCACTATGTGGTATTACACATCATCAAAGTGTGAATATTGGAACACTTGTTGAAAGTTTGTGTCATTAAGTGGAACACTTTATAGTTCACGTATAGTCAGGGGATGTGTTATCCCAACCCTCTCTATGGTGTCACATTATAAGCTTTTAGTCAAACCGTGCAACCGTTGATGCATACCGTACAATCAGGGGATACGTCCAATCATTGGCAAACCCTCTCTATGGGAGGGTCCGGATAACTCAAGCCATAGTCAGAGGCAGAGACAGCAGGGAGACAGGGTTAGCACCTGCCCCTGGCGAAAAAATTTTTGTGTGTAATTTTTTAAAAACATCCGGCTATTTTTGTAAACCCCCCCCCCCCCCCCCCCAGCGAACCGATTTGTAGTGTAGTTTCTATAAATTATCAAAGTTTGCCCCCTCGACCGTAACTTTTGGGCTACATTGGTATTTCATGACCTAAACCCATATTCCAAAGCTGACTACATACAATAGTAATTTTGGTAAAGCTGAATACGTTATCGCGCAATTCACACGGTCTAAAATTCTAAATACACACAATAAGACAAAATTAAACAATTTGCATACAATAGTAATTTCGGTAAAGTCGATTACACTACAGTGCAATTCGCCTAAATAATAATAAAATGAAAAAAGTAAATAAAAATTAGGGTTAGGGTTTGAACAATACTTGAATATCTCGATCAGCTAGCGAAAACGGCAACGGAGCAACAGGAGCCATCTGCGTAACCACCTGACCACTAAACGGCGTCAACGCAGCATTCGTCTGCTGCGTAAACCCAAACTGATTCGCATTCTGTTGCTGAAACGGCGACGTTTGCTGTTGATGTTGTTGTTGTTGTGGTTGTTGTTGAGTGAAAGGTGTGGAGAACAGAGAAGAAGAAGTATTAGTAGTGCCGAAGCCGGTAGCGAAAGAAGGGGTAGAGGGGGTGCCGAAAGCGGGGGTGGAGGAAGGGGTGTTGAATAAAGAGGGGGTGGAGGCAGGTGTGTTGAAAAAGGAAGGTGTTCCGAAAGCTGGTGTTGATGAGGACGAGGGGGTTGCGAACGGGTTCGGAGATGCTGTTGCTCCTCCGAACATTGTGATTGATTGACCACGGCGGATGGAGAGGGTTTGGGTCAGGGGGGAGGTGACCTAATTTTTTGAGTTACTAATTGGAATTTGGGATTTGTTTGTTTATTGCCGCCAATTTTTTCAGACTTGGACTTATGTTGTAAGCTAATTTTAGGGATGTTTGTTGTCTCACTTTTTGTCTTATAAAATAAGCCATAAAAAGTGAGTTTGTGAAATATAAGCCCAAAATCAAATAACCCATGACTCAGGTTATATAACATCAAAGTTTTTTTTATGTTCAGTTATCGCCCATATTTAATTATTTTACTTAAATGTATGTAGCTTACTTGAGGTATCTCTTTGATTATTTTTGATATTTTCTATGGTGGCTTTAAATTTTAAATGTGTACTTGATGATAATTGAACCCCAAATTCTTTGTGAGAATGTTGGTATTTTTTACCACTAAGAATAAGAATGATTTTGTAAGCAGATTTTTGTGTTTAGATGAAGCTGTTAAAAGGTTTGTGTGTTTGCATGGTCCTAATTTTGGCTTAACATAACATAACATGTTCAACGTCAAGTAATTGAGTGGCCGTGTTAGATGTTACGTATTTGCACTCAACAAAATGTAACTCATTTAATTCGTTTATCAGAATGGGTTATCTGATTAGGCAATTTAATTCGGTGTAAATTAACTTTTCTAAAAAAATAAAAGGCTGGCAAAACCCCTTTTGACTCACTTTTAACCGAATACAAATCGTTTAATAGGCAGTCGGCCAAACACAACCCAAAACTTGCTTATATCGAGCCACAAGTCCATCACCTGATTCTGAAACTTTCTTGGATCATGGCCTTTAAGAAAATAAGAAAATGCATCACAAGTCCCACGGCTGATTTTCTAAAATACACTACAATTTGGGTATCTAGTATAAGTTTACAATTACTCCCATCTGTTCTGCAAAAAAATAAGAAAATGCATCATACATCACAGACAAGGAAACAAACACCACAACTGAACCACAATTGAGTTCGGATGACCATCATTACTCATATACAGGTAATTTGGTTTATTTCTACATTAACCAAGTAAGAACAAAGTCAAATGACTCAAATCAATGTATATAACTTGGCTAAAACTAAAATTGCATGTCCTGATCAAAAAGTATGAAAGAGTAATGAAATTCATACAACCTCCATGGTTGAAGCATGCTTTCACTAATCCAGTGGTCTACATATCAAGCCATCATGTCGATCTATTACAGCAAGTAAGCTTACCGCCTTTTGATAAAGATACACCAAAGATTGCAAGAATGAACATTCTTCATCAAAAAGTGTTCCAAGTACAATGAATTGCTTTCAATTTTCTATAGTTCAATCAAATAATTTATTCTTGCAAAGAACGGGTTACACTAGAAATTTCACACGCAAAACAAGCAATTCTACGACAAAAGAATCAAATACAACACTAAAAAAATCAGAAAGAGAGACCTTATGATAAGTCATCACGCCTTAATCGTCACACAACACAAACATAAACCAGATGGCTTAATATTTGAAGTCTGCCATTCTGACCCAGGTGCCGCATTCGGGTCATACAACAATGTGTTAAATCCTCCTTGCTCTTCTTCTAGTGAGAAAAGTAATAACTTATCTTCCAATATCCCGAACCGAAACCCGACACTTGAGCTTCCAATCACTGGCACCGACACCATTTTCCATGAGTTATCCATGGGGTTAAATATAGCAAGTTTTCGCTGGTTCTTCCATTCCATACAAAACAGCTTCTTTCCCACTACAGCATGAGCAGTTACCATCACACATCCGTTTTTCATCTCACGCCATGTGTGTTCTTCCGGGTTGTAAACATCAACAAATCTGGTCAATACATTCAAGCGGCTTAACATTTATAATTATGTAATTACCAGGATATGAATATTTGAGTTGAGTGAATCACACAAATGGTTCATGTGGGGTTGTCAAGTATTTACATATATGGCCCCTCAACGAAAACTTTTGCGGCTTAGTCTCTAAACTTACCGGTTTATTACCCTTTACCCAAAAAAAAAACTTACCGGTTTATTCCACGTCAGGTCCTTCTCCGCTAATATTCTTCAAAGTAAGAATTTTATCTTTTGCTCATCACATATTATATTAATGATTAATGGAAATCCCAAATCATAAATATAAAAAAGTTATATATAAGTTGTAACAATGAAAATTAAAATTGAAAAAAATGATAAATTATCATTTAAGACAAAAAATTATTTAATTACAAACTCAAGGACTAAAAGGGTGATGAGCAAATGGGTAAAATACACAAAAAATTATTTAATTACAAACTTCAAGGACTAAAAGGGTGATGAGCAAATGGGTAAAATACTCATTCTCAAAATTAATAAAAAAAACAGGGACCTGACTGAGGAAAAAAAAAGATGAGTTGAGTTGATGGACTTACTGCTAAAGATTTTGATGAAAACACAATTTGTAAAAATCCGTAATCCACTACAACTGGTAGCATTTATGTTTATTAGCTATTACTCTAAATATAATTCCAATATGGTATTATCATTGTAAATCTTTTCAAATCGTCACCTTCAAAAATTTATTTATAAAATTGCATCAGAGTAAGGTTTGTTATCTATGCAATATATCCAAATAAGAGAGTTGGTGGTTACATGTGTGAATAATTTGCCAAAAAAATAAATAAATAAGAGTGTAGTGAGATCAACGAACCTTGAATTTCCAATCGTGAAACTTGACCGCCCACCCATAACATAGAGCTTACCCTCAAACCCACACGCAAAACAACCCCATCGTGGGCGGCGCAAAGACTCAATTATTGTCCACTCGTTAGTTTCCGGGTTATAAGCCTCAGCACATGAGAGAGACTCTCCATTCACCCCATAGCCACCCACGGCATAAACCACACCATTTACTTCTGCACACGCAAAATCATACCGAGCCACATTCATGTTTGCAATCATGCTCCAGCTGTAATCACAGAATTTTAATCCACATTAAAACCATAAAATATTGAAGGTTTGTTATCAGTAGCAAAGCCGAACCACCAGGTAAACTTATTTTTTCATGACAATAAGCTAAAGCTCAGCTCAGGTAAAACCTTAACGTTAGAGATGGCAAGATGCGCGGGTTGAGAGGGTTGTGTTATGGGTCAAAACAGCTTCGGGTGAACCAGGTTGTTTTAATTGCCCGTTTATCTAATTATTGTTATAGAAACTTTACCTTCATAATTAGCATAATAAAAACAATATTATCACATTAAGAATCAAAATGTTCAAATAAAAGCTGGGAGGGTTGTGTGCATTAGAAAAAGACTTTGAGAGACGTTCAATATGTCTTAAAAATTCCCGTTATAGCAAAGTTATATTTGACCCGTTTGATATAAAACAAAACCCAAATTGACCCATTCAGAAGTAAATGGATTGAGCATACCATCTCTAACTAAAGTCAACATTAACCAGGCAAATTGATACAAGATAAATGAAGGAACAAACCTGTTAAGGCAAGAATCATACTGATACACATCAGACGACGCAGATCCGACACCATCAATCATTGAATACCCAGCCATAACAATAAGCTTCCCATTAAGAACCACAACCCCAAATCCCGCTTTTACCGGCCCCGGCATCGGGGGTAGGTCAGAACGTTTATTTCCAAGGCAATCCAAAACCTCCCAGTGGGTCCCATCTCCTTCAGCATCCATAGTCAAAACATAAAGCCATTCCTCAACTAAACCAGCAAGTTTTCTAACAACAATAAACTCCTTGCTTTTTACATAAGCCCTCCATCTCCTTGACACGCCTCCCATTGTCGGGAAGTGTGACCTTGGGACAAGGGCAAGACAGTGCTTTGCAATATCATCTGGCAGCCCAGGCAATACCGGGCAGTCAAAATCATCAACTTGAGAAAGTGAACAGGAACTCGTCTTCCGGACAGATTTGGAGATAAACATACTTGGAATTGTGACACCAATTTCTCCACAAACAGATTCACGCATATAAAAGTGCAAAAGGCTAAATTCTTCTCAATCAGAAGAAAAAGAATGCTAACGAAATCGAAATGGTGAGCGATTGATTACAAAAATTCATGATACCCTTCACTTATAGGTATCTTAAGTGCCCAATTCATACAAGATGTTGCAGTACTAATCACTTGAGTTGTAAAAGCAGACGATTTTTTGAGTCTTGTCCAATCTGATTGAAATTCCATACCAATTTTCCTATTTCTACAGTAGTTTTCTGTCTTTATTTCACTTCGAATAACACCAAGTTCTGACTTTTCTGAAACCCGATAAAGTGGTGAATCTGCACACGAATAAATAACCTAATAAGTCAAATCATAAAACAGAAAGAACAAAGATATGCACATTGACTTGTAAGTTGAGCCATTATTTCTCAAACTTAAGACCCATATAAGAACTGTTTGAATTTTCAACAGGGTTATCAACATTTTCTCAGAAAAAATGAATCAGTTTAGAATTTGAGACTTATTGTGTTTAACCGCAAAAGTCAAAGTGTACATCAAAGATGAAGCGGAGTACATAGAAGTAGATTATACCAGCTAAGGCCTTAAAAAATCGGCTTAGCCTCCCATAATATCCATTTTATCTATTCGTGCACAATCACCTGCAATGAACAAAAATATGATAGTAGATTAGAACACAATCAAAGTAAAGTTTGCGACATACTTTTGACATATAATGAGTATGAAATGTTTAGCAATAAAAAATGTGTTATGCGTATGTTGCTATCATGTATTGACTAATTAATCCAATAATTGTTATACACGTAATCTATGTTGCTTCATGCTTCATTTTTAACATGTTACATGTCTAATCTATGAGATTAGTAACTACTCAATGTTGATGCATGATTAATAACTATTCCCCAAAGCAATACAAAGTGCACACATGCTTCTTACCTACATCAAGTTTTTAAAAGACTAGCCCTTAAACACACCTATCACTAGATATTCTCATATTCACCACCAACCTCACAAGATATCAGTCACCTACCTCACCATATAGCCAATAATTAATCCAATTAAAATAAGGGGACATGCTAATTTGGGAGGACTGTGAGAATCTTGTATCCACTACATTCCCACATGATTCGGTAATTAAAGTACATCAAGCATTAGTTTTAATTGACAAAAAAGTGAAAACACAATCCAGCTACATCCACCATAAACATATGTGTCCATTAACCACAAAAGGTACCATAAAATTTTGGTCTTCTTATCATACGAAAACTCCTTATATAAGGAAAAAGAGAATGACCCTAGCCATAAATTCTAGATTTTCTTCTATATCAGTACCATGGTTGACTATTAGATCCTTATTTCATCCATATGACCAAAAATAAAAAAGTCAACTGTTACCTCAATTTATTTAAAAAAAAAAAAAAAAAAAAGCATAGCATTGGCAAGCTTACAACAAAATTAGCAGTTATTCGACAGAAATAAGATCTAGTTACTAACTAAGGGGGTGTTAGTTTAAGCTTACTTTTGGGCTTATAAGCTTAAGTAATTTCCGCTTATGTTTCATAAGCCAATATTTTCGGCTCATTATGAGCTTATACAAATTTATTGTTTAGAACAAGCCTCTGCAAGCTTTTAAATAAGCCCAAAAAAAAAATGGTTTACGAAAAATAATCACGAAATCACATAACCTCGTAAGCCTAAGGGGTGCTTGTTTAAGCTTATATAGCTAGCTTAAGGGCATATGGCTTATTTGGTTTTCAGCTTATGTTTCATAAGATCACTTTTTGTGGCTTATTTTGAAACTTTTTGGCTTATATAAGCTTATCATGTCATAATTAGCTTATATAAGCCGAAAAGTTTCAAAATAAGCCAATAAGCCGAAAACCACATAAGTCATAAGCCCGATATATAAGCTTAAACAAACACCCCCTAAATGTCCTGCAAACAATCAAACTGCATAGATCTTAGAATGACAATAACGAATCATATGAAATTGTAACAAAAACATGTTTAATAAAAAACACGAATGAAAAATAAAAGTATTGAAGAAATTGATTACCCGAAGAGAGAAGATAGTATGAGTGGATAGATGCGTGTTGTTGAAATGAGAGTGAATGAATTAATAGAGATGAAGAAGATAATATGCGATATGGACGGGTTGATAATGGTATAAAAAGGAGACCCTGATATTAAGGGGATAAAATTTTGACAGAATCAGACCCACGTCAGTCAGTATCGGGAGGGATAATTTCTCTGATAAGCGGTAAGGACAGTGACTGGAATCTTTTCTTACCACCAATCATAAATTTAGGATATTTTTAGTGGTGATAATTTCTCAAACTTTTTCAATGGTTTGGGTTTTTTCTAAGACAAATTTCACGTTTTTGTTATGTTTTTCTACACCACCAAAACCTTTTTAATTAGGCTAGTAGTAAGGCTGATACTAAATGCTAATGGTAACGGTAATATTATAGTGACCCTTCTGATATATTAGCGTCACATCCAGTGGCGAAGCTTGGAATTTTTAAATGGGGGGTTGGGATCTAAATTTTTTTTTTTTCCTAAGGCTATATTTCAGGTATACCGAATTTTTGGAATTTTTAAGTGGGGGGTCGGGATCTAAATTTTTTTTTTTTCCTAAGGCTATATTTCAGGTATACCGAAATTTTTGAGGGGTCGAAATTGAATATACCGAAATTTTTCTACACGAAAACTATATACCCCCTACATCGCAAAAAAAATTTCGGGGGGTCGGGCGCCCCCCCCCCCCCCTTAAAAGCTGCGCCACTGGTCACATCAGCTTTCTCTCTTTAATACTACACTTAACCACAGTTTGCAAATAAGGCAACCACAATCACAACAAAAAACATACCCCACAAAAACAAATAAAACAAAAAGTACACACACAAATCAATTGAAAGATTCGGTTGGGTAGCCAACCAAAAGAATGAAAAAGTTGGATGTGTGATCGATTGCATTCGGTTGAGCTAACGGTGAGAACGCGATTATCTACTCGGTTGGTTGAGGGGCAACCTTACCATTAACATTGGCCTAATAGTGAGCAACACCATTATCGTCAACTTAGCTACGCGTCAACTTCTCTAATAATACAACCAACGTCACAATATACCTTACTTATAAACAAGTGATAATTGTTTAAATGAACATATATACACACGTATTACCAAAATGGACCCTCGGAAGGAGAGTTACAAAAATCGGCACAGTTTTAACCTGACGAGCAATTGGAAGGGAAAGCAAAGCATTTGCTCTCTGTGTGTTTTGTTTTCAGTGAGGCGGCGAGCAATTGGGAGAAGAGCAAAGTCTTTGCTCTCTGTGTATTTTGTCTTTTAGCGAGGGGGTGAGCAATTGGGAGGGAGAGCAAAGTATTTTCTCAATGTGTATTTTGTCTTTTAGCGAGGATATGTGGCTGAAATGAATTGGAGAACAAATG